>JACEIK010005369.1:67795-111712 GCA_018107945.1 Datura stramonium | reverse complement strand
TGAGTGAAGACAGGAAGGAGCTGGTAAAGGAGGTACATCGACTTGCACGGTTGGGAGTTAGACTAGTCAGCTCGACCGATGGTGGGGTAGTAGTTCAGAACGGGTCAGATTCGTCCTTGGTAGCGGAGGTGAAGGCTAAACAAGATGAAGATCCAACATTGGTAAAGTTGAAAGAAGCTGTTCAAAATCAGAAGGTAGAAGTCTTCTTCAAAGGGGGAAATGGTGTGCTTCAGTACCAGGGTCGCTTATGTGTCCCGAACGTGGGTGATTTGAGAAGCTGGATGCTGCATGAGGCTCACGGGTCCATATATTCTATCCATCCGGGTGCCACCAAAATGTATCATGCCTTGTGGGAAATCTAATGGTGGAATGACATGAAGAGGGATATTGTAGAATTTGTAGCCAAGTGCCTGAATTGCCAACAGGTGAAAGTTGAGCACCAGAGACCGGGGGGTGTACTTCAAGACATCAACATTCCTACCTGGAAGTGGGAAGAGATCAACATGGGCTTTGTAACAGGTTTTCCCCGCACCTGTCTACAGTATGACTCCATTTGGGTAGAAGTGGACAGGTTGACCAAGTACTCATTTCCTACCGGTCAAAACCACTGATTCGACAGAAGATTATACGAAGTTATACATCTGAGAGTTGGTTATACTGCACGGAGTACCCTTGTCCATTATATTAGACAGAGGTACCCATTTCACCTCTCAGTTCTAGAGATCTTTTCAAAAAAGACTTGGCACCTAGGTCAAGCTTAGCACGACATTCCATCCGCAAACAGTCAGGCGGAGCAGACTATCCAGACTCTCAAGGACATGTTGAGAGCTTGTACTATTGACTTCAAGGGTAGTTGGAACGAGCATTTTCCTCTTGTTGAGTTCGCTTACAACAACTACCACTCCAGCATACAAATGACACCGTTCGAGGATCTTTATGGATTGGGTGGTTCGAAGTCGGTGAGGCTTCATTTGTGGGTCCAGATTCAGTCTATGAGGCCATGAAGAAAGTTCAGTTGATAAGTGAAAGGCTTAAAACGGCTCAAAGTTTCCAAAAGTTTTACGCAGATGTGAGGAGAAGGGGGCTTGAGTTCGAGGTCGATGATTTGGTGTTTCTGAAGGTATCTCCCATGAAGGGAGTAATGAGATTCGAAAAGAAAGGAAAACTTAGTCCCCGCTATATTGGCCCATACAGGGTTATGATGTGAGTGGGTAAAGTGGCCTATGAGTTATATTTACCCTCAGAGTTGGCTTTAGTTCATCCAGTATTTCATGTATCGCTCTTGAAAAAATGCTTGGGAGACCCAGCCTTAGTGGTTTCGGTGGAAAGTGTTGGTGTGAAGGATAGTCTCAATTATGAGAAAATTGCGGTTGAACTTGGATCGTCAAGTTCGGAGACTGAGGAAAAAGGAAGTAGCCTCAGTAAAGGTGTTATGGAGGAATCAGCATGTCGAGGGAGCCACGTGGGAGGCCAAAGCGGATATGATGGCTAAATACCCCCATTGGTTCCCTACCGGGTCAACTTTAGTTTGAGGTATCAATTTCTGTCCTAAAACCTCTATTCAGTTTTTCATGATCTATTCATGCGTATAAGTTTATTTATGATATGATGTATGCAAGTGATGTCTGAACTCAGACCAGCTATGTGGTTCTTTTTGGGGGTAGTTGTTCCGTCAGTTTTCGGCTTGAATGTCAATGATTAGCACTATATATAGTGATTATTTGTTTCTGAATTTGCTTCTTGTTTCCCTACATTTGAGGATGAATGTTTTCAAGGGGGAGATATTGTAACACCCAGAAGGGCCTACGAATAGACCCCGGAGTTTAAGTCAAAAACTACAAAAAAACCTGGAATTTTGCACTAGTACGACTCGAGGTACAAGTCGTGGTGAGGACCTACGACTCGTGACACGAGTCATGAGGATATCGGGAACTTGAGGTTGTGTCACGGGTAGTCCTATGAATCGTGGTGTGATGGTACGACTCGTGGTCGGGGCCAGAACTGCTTTTCAAGGAAATTTTAGTAAGGGAAATTTTGACTTTTCTACGCTTTGGGCTCTAAACCACGACGTTTTGAGGTCAAAAAAGGGTCTTTAAGGGATGAAAACTCATGTTAAGTTCATTTTAGCAATTTCAAGTGTTAGAGAAAGGTGTAGGAAGGGTTTCAAGCCATTTTCTTCAAGTTCTTCAAGTTTTCACTTAGGGTTCTTCAATGGAGTAGGAAATAACAAAATTTCCTGGTATGTGGAGTTTTGAATGGGTAGATTAGACCCTTCCCATTCCCATTTCTTCCCATTTCCTACGATTAAGTTACCAAATTCTTGTGGGTCTTAACCCAATTGCATGATTTTCCCACAAATTTACATGAAAGTGTGGTAGTATGTTTAAATTACGAATTTTGAAGTATTTGGGCTAATATTACTTGTATATTTTATATTTCATGATTTAAATCTCTAAAAGTATGGATTCCCAATCATGGGAAATTTTTTAGTGAATTTCATGGTCAAGATATTTCCGAAAACATGAACAAGTTTCTCTTACATTTTTAAGCATGTGTTCAAGTTTTAATTTCCCATGTTAGCATGATCGTTTTCTTATGATTTTAAACATGTCAAGTATGTTTTAACTTATGGGAAATTCCCACATGTCTCTTATGAATTATATTACAATTTGGTCGACTCACGGGCCCAATTCCATGGCTAGTAGTACGAATTCTCAAGTATGTAATGATTTCCATGTTTTCACTAGCCATGCATGTCAAGTTATGAATATTATGAGCATGTTGCATGTTTTGGGAGTAGTACTTAACACCGAATAGGTTCGGAGCCTAGGTTACATCCCAAATCTCAAAACTACATGCCACCGTAGGATTATATTTGGGACCTCCTCAGTGACTGTCCGCTATGCCCTACGGGGCCTTCATGAGTGATATCACGCCTTTCATGGTTCATTCCCTTGTCAAGGTATGAACGACCTCCCGACTAGGGGCACAAGTCGGACTTCATGTGTGCTTGTTACACCCCGTAAATTCTTGACATGTAGATGGCCTATTCGCATGTTGGTTAAGAGTTTTAGAATGCCATACATGCTAGAAAAAGGCCCGAGGAAAGGATCGGAAAAGCGCCAAGTCGGCGCGTCGCAAGGCAAAATCGACTTATAAATGCATTCCATGAATGCGACTTATAGGTCCCAATTATATAAGCCCCTCCACCTCGGTTTTAAAATTACAATTCCTTATAATTTCCGGTAAGGTGAGAGGGAAACGAGAGGGAGAAGAGGTTTCTTGATAATTTCCTTCCACGTTCACGGCATCAAATACGGTCCAAACTCGAAGATTAATCTCGGATCTAAAGGTATTTATGACAAGGAGCATTCCTACGGATTTAGTTTCGTGAAATTCGGCCGGCAAATCTGTTATGCGGCCAAGGCTAAGGTAAGTGAGATTGCTCCAAATTAGTGTCAATATACTCCTAGCCTTAAAATGAGTATTTCTCACTTACGGACTTGACAGCAATTTTTTTATTGTTTTTGATAAGCCAAAGTTTGGGGCTATATATACCATCCAAAAGTGATGTTTCTTCGAGCAGTGTATTACAGTTCCTAGTGATATATATATGAATGCCGTTGGGAGAAATAGCGAAGTATTACTGACAAACTGCTTAGTTAGTCGGAAAATCCGAAGCGAAGGTATGTAAAGATAATTCCTTCGGCAAGTTAGTAATCGATTATAGTAGATAGCGTGAAATATAGAAGAAAGAATTGAAGTCGAATTGGAGTAATATGAGTTTAGCGTGTTTTGAAAGCATGTTTATAATCTTATGATATATGTTAGAATAAAAAGTTAGTAAAAGTAATATCGAGCAGTCGGATAATATCCCCGAATGCGGTATAGTGAACGGTCAGTTAATATACGAGATACGGTATGGCCAGAACCCAGTCGAGATGATATGCGAGATACGGTACAATTACATTATGAGAATCGGTATAATGCAGAAAAGAGTTCGAGAATGAGAAATCGGATTACAGATAGTATTTTCGGTTCAAACATGCTTGCTATATGTGATTATTGATTGTTGAGATGCATTTGTGTTATTAGGGCACCCTTTGAGCGTCCTCGCCACACGGTTGTGCTTGTATACGACCAGTGAGGTGAGGATACGTCCTCCGAGGAGTGGCATGCCACGTCACTTGATAAGACGAAGATAGGATGGAGCATTCCCCATATCAGGCTGATCAACATGGCGATGCAGTTTACAGCGCGCGTCGCCGAGGCAGTGCGGATACGAACACGGTTACGGTTTACGGTTACGGTACGAGAGTCTCGGGCTTGAACCATGATTATTTATATGAGAGGCCATAGCCGAGTTTGGAGACCCGGGGGCAGTGGGGTGCTCGTAGTTAGTAGACGAGTGGGTGACTTATTTTTGGATAGTTTTGACGCGGTAGGGGTATATAGATTGTTTGTTAGTTGCTTTCTTAAACATAAGGATGGTATTAGTCCTTGCTTATTATATATATGTATATCTCTGTATGTATTAGCTAATAGATAGCGAGACCGCCACGTCGACAGGTATGTTCTTGCCTTATTCCGGTCTGAGAAAAGCTGTTTTAGATTCTATCGATTGAAGGATTCGAATGATTTCCTCTTTTGTTGATTTCTAGTTATGTTGTTTATATTGAATGTGTTGATTTGCTTTTTGTACTCGGTACCTATGGTCTTGACGCCGTTTGGGCGCTGCATTACTCTTGCAGGTACTCATAGGCGAGGAGGCGATCCTCGTGATTCCGGCCCGACTCATTTGAGTTTAGCAGATCCTGTCATCAGGAGCTAGGCAATTTAGAAGGTTTATTTTATTTCTTTGTTGTATAGTACGGGTAGGTGGAGGCCTGTCCACGACCGTCTTATTAGTATTCATAGAGGCTTGTAGATTGTATATATATATCTCCTTGTGGTTAGGTGTCTTGCAGGTCGTGTGGGCGCGTGCATATGTTTATTTAGTGTTGTTGATTGTGTTGGCCGTAATGGGGCGTATTCGAATAGTAGTGAGTGACCTTGCGGTCACGTAGATGTTAAATATCCATCATATTGAGTTAGAGATAACTAGACAACATGGTAGCCTTGTAGCCCTTATGAGTTCCCCTACATAGAAGTATGATTACAGTTTCTTGAGATTGTAAAATGCAGTGGTATAAGGCCCGGTCAGTGGAAAGTGCGTTACGAGCCCGTTATATAGCAGATTGATTCCATGAATACGAGTTAGAGCCAGCCGGGCACCGAATGTGCTTAGCGCAGTAGTCTAGCGAGTCCAACTAGGGCACCATGTGCCAATCATACCCCCCAGGCGGGGCGTGACAAACTTGGTATCGAGAGAAGGTCGTGCTAGGGAGTACGCAAGCCGTGTTAAGAGAGTCTTATCTGTGGATGTGTTGTGCACCACATATTATGGCGGGGAGAATTTGAAAGGCATGATTTGATGGTTACTCTTTCTTCATATTCAGTCATGCCATAGAATAGTACAGTATAGAGTCGAGTTCTTAAACTTACCATATTCTTTGAATACATATAGATGAGACCGTGATATCCTATTCCAGGCGGAAGATCCAAATATAGCAGGAGAGGAGCACCGACGGTTATAGGTAATTACGGCGGGGAGAATTATCGGGGACCTCCCAATGTGATACCTTTATGGTACCATCCCCGGTATATGTCGATAACTTGAATTGGAAGTTATAAGCATAACGTATAAATGAGTTGAATTTATTTGTTAGATATATAAGATCGTTAAGATAATAGACAATATTAGATTTATCGAGATAAGTGTGAAGAGAGGAAATGTAGGATTCCCACCTCAATCCCTTCGGATAGTAGATACGGTTCTTATGTGCTTTCGTTTTGCCGTTTGCGTTGAGAAAAGGCTATTCCTACCTCTTAGTTTTTAATTCCGATTATAGCAAAGGGCATAAGGATTGAGGCGATGTTTCCCAAAGTGAGCAGTAAGTGTAGATGGATTGGTTGATTCCGGAAAGTGTTAGAAGAGTAAGGGCCCTTATGATTACGTAAGTTGAGAAAGCGAGACCCTCACGGTAATAAGTCGGGAAAAGCAAAGTAAGACTACTAGCTTACTCGAAGTGGGCGTAGGAGATCCGTCGGTGATGGACTTTGTTAATAGTCAAGTTCAAGTAAGAAAAAAAAAAGTCGAGTCTCCATAACACACTAACAAGAGCAAGATATACTGCAAGATAATAGTTATGACTTCAGTTGTGATACCGAATGATAGGAAGGTCATGTGAATCGGAGGGTCGGCGCAGCGAGGAAGAGTATAAGGCGGGGTTTTGACCGGTAACCTTATTAACAATGTAAGGTAGGTACCTTGAACCTTGAGCATCGCTTAAGCAAGATAAAGAAAGGAATACGAGATTTTGAGGGAAATTAGAATCACCTCGGATTGAGAGAACATTGTGTATTAAGGACTAAGCCTCGGGCGACGAAATTTAAGAGACGGTAAGCTTATAGTCCAGTGTTGGCATAGTATGTCCGCCTAGGGAAGTTAAGACCCAGTAGGCTTGATCGTGGGCTCTCGATATAATGTCAATGAGCCACAAGGTTGGATGTTGACCCCATGTTGTAGAGTGGCGGAATTTCAAGCAATGAGACCATAATTAAAGTGCATGTGTTTGTTGCTCAGAATGGGATACAAATAATGAAATGATACGAAGGGTGAGGAGATATCATTAGATTGTAAGCATTATATCCGTGCGGTATGGGGGTAATTAGTATATGGGAGATTACGTATTACTCTGAATTCGAGTATGTATTGTACGTAGTTGTTGATATATATATATATATATATATATATATATATATATACGGGATATGAATATACGTAGTAGTGGCCATAGGGGATTACGATGCACAGTGCAGTTGTTGCTAGAAATATATACAGTCAATGCTGCAGAACCCCTACTTCAAAAAAAGAGAGCGGAGTTAAGTGTGATTCCACATAGCAAGCCATAGAAACTTTCGGTTTGGTTTTATTGAGTTAACGGACTTATATGCTTGTTGCCAGATCTAGGCTTGAGAAGCTCACAAGAGTTAGTAGTAAAGATCGGGTAGTAGATGATACGGGCTGGCGTCTATAGTAACGGAAGCATCCCTAAAGATCGGTAACGTTATCGCATGTGCAGGCAGGTAGAGGCGAATAGGCATAGTCGAGTTAGCAATACGAGAATTATTTTTCCGAGTATGTTAAGTGGTGCGTACATCATTTTCTGACCTTGTAGGTGAGAGTCGGCCTTAGTCAACCTAGCAATTATTATGTGGAGACACCCTTAGGTTAGCCAGCCGTCCCGATCGAGACAAGCAGTGGTACCCCAGAAAGGGTCTCGCACCGGTAGTCGGTAACGGACTAGTACTTTATTTGGTTCTCATAAAAGATATTCGAGATACGAGCCCTAGCGAAGGCCGATCTTTACGAGAATGGCTGTAAGACCGAGAACTTCCCAGCATAGTAGTATAAATCCAAGTGGATCACCTTGTAGGCATAAGAAATTGGTAGTATTCTACTGGTACGGTGTTTATAAGACAAGGAGATCGGTAGGTTCCTTATGAAGATCCGGGGATGGATCGCCTGAGTAAGTCGGACTAAGCTTTGTCACAATTGTTCAATTGGGAGGCAAAACGATTTAGCTATCACAACTCCGCGATTATGCATGAGTTACATATGTCAAAGTAGGACATTTAGAGCATCGTTAGACTACTGCGGCAGTGGTCATTCAACCCGGCTATTCGATTATTCAAGGTTATGCATCCAGATTATTAGAGTCATAGTCATTATCAGGATCTCTAATCAGATACGAGCACATAATGTGCAGACGGTCATTCGGTTATCCCGGCAACAAATAGCCTTAGCATGCGGTCATAAGGCCAGATAAGCTCCTAGCTATACCGATAGATTACACATCGATTTTCCACGGCATGATAAACGGTATGACCGTCAATTATATGCCAAGTTCTCTAAATATGAATATTGTATCAATCAAGAAGGGTCAATGTAGTAACAACTCAGTAGCCATAAATCTATGGGAGTTTGGCATGCTAGTAGCGAGCACGGGAATTAACAAAAGGAAATACACCAATTAGCCAGCCTAGCTATTCGTGTAACTTAGAAACGAGGACAGCAGACGGTAATTCGAACATCGTTGTGTCTTCATTAGTTGTGGAGAGTAAAAAAATGACAATATGAAGATCGACTGTCGGCAGGGCGAAAATTCGGCAAGAAGCGCCGGTGCCGGAATGGCGAGGATGAAGTGTTGCGATGTAGGGTTTACCTCTTGTGTTCCGGATATTTCGGAAACTCCGCTAACGAGATTATAGATAAGTACACTACGCCCGCTATTCTCTCCACCGGGCGCAATGAAAATGTACCACGATATCAAGGAGAGATACTGGTGGCCAAATGTAGAAAAGAGAAATAGCCGAATTTGTAGCTCAATGTCCCTAGCGCCCAGCGGGTAAGCGGAACACCGAGAGCCAGGCGGGTTAACTCAGGACATGGTTATTGCCTCTCTCGGAAATGGGAAAGCGATAGACATGGACTTTATGCGAGATTACCGTACAGAGACACTTAGACATGATTCCCATTTGGGTAATAGTTGTGGTGACAATCGGCCACTTCACCTTGCCGGTGGAGCTACTTTCTCTGCCGAAGATTATGCGAAGCGTATATGGAGAGAAATAATTATATAACACGGTGTTCCGGTATCTATTATCTCGACATAGGAGCCAATTTACAACTAGATTTTGGCGGTCATTTCGGAGGTTTGGGAATGCGGATTGGTGAGCACGGCATTCCCGCCTCGGGACCCAGGATGGATAGAGGTGAATGCACTGGCTCGGACGCTCGAAAGACTCACGGGCGTGTGTGCACAGATTTTAAGTAGTTGGGACGAGCATTTGCCGCTAATTGAGTTTGCTTATAATAATAGCTATCACTCGGCTATCCCGGATGGCGCCCTTTGAGGCGGTAGGCGAAAATGGATAACCGGTTAGGCTGGTTTGAAGTGGGAGAGTCGGCGTTGATTGGGCGATATTATTCAACGTCGGAGGAGAGAGGTAAAGCTTATCGGAGGAATGCCCTGCGGCGCACCCAGGCCGCGGCTCGTATGCGTGTGCGGTGAGGGCACGGAATTTGATGTGAATGGTAAGGTATTTCTAAAAGTATCTCCGATGAAAGGGGTGATGAGATTCGGCAAGAAAAGGTAAGCTCGATCCGAATTGTGGGCCTTATCGAGATTCATGAAGAATAGGCCAAGTGGCATATGAATTGAACTTACCTCCGAAAGAATCGTCCATCCAGTTTTTCATATATCTATACTAAGAAAGTGCATAGGAGACCCATCAAGGCTTGATCCCAATCCGAGGATATCAGTTAGGAAAGTGGCCTATGAAGAGGTTCCGGTAGCTATCTTGAAACCCAGACATATTCGTAGATTGAGAACTAAAGAATATAAACACGTCAAGGTACTATGGCGTAGGAACCGAGAGGAGATGACTTAGAGGTAGGAAGATATGAAAATCAGATATCCTCACTTATTTACAAGCCTAGTCGGACAAGAGTATGCTAGTATTGTTATTGTATACAGAGCCTTATAATATATGTATAAATGAGATAATCGAATCTAGTCTTTTATGAGATGAATGCTATAGCATTGTGTGGAGTACACATGTTGGACTTTTACGCATTTCGGAGTTTTGAGATAGTCATATTACAGGAACTCTGCGAATTTTTCTATAAATAAGTTGAATAAGTTAGAATTCCTATAGATAGAAGTTTACATTCGGATGAATGTTCTTGGGGAGAATGTTACCAGTAAATTCTTGACATGTAGATGACCTATTATGGCATGTTGGTTAAGAGTGGTTTTAGAATACCTGCATGCTAGAAAAGGCAGGAAAGATCGTACAAGCGCCCGAGTCGGCACGTCGCAAGGCAAAATCACGCACTTATAATCGCATTCCATGAATCGACTTAGAAGTCCCAATTATATAAGCCTCCACTTTGGTATTGACGCGTTTGGGTGACACATTACCTTGCGGAGGTACTCATAGACGAGGCCGTCCCACCGTGATTCCTGGCCGACTCCATTGAGTTATCGGCTCTGTCATCTAGGAGCTAGGCAGTAGAGTTTATTTCCTTTCTTTGTTGTATGAAAATGCGGGTAGGTAGGGGCCCTATCCCTAGACCATCTTATTAGTATTCATGAGGCTTGCGGGTGTATATATATATCTCCCTGTAGGTTGTTATTGCAGTGCGTGGCCAGGGCCGTATTCGGATAGTAGTGAGTGACCTTCTGCTTAGGTCACGTAGATGTTAGTATCCATCATATTGAGTTAGAGATAACTAGAACTGACATGGTGGCCTTGTCGGCCAGCATAGGTTCCCTACATAAGTATGATTACGGTTTCTTGAGATTGCCTGTAAATGCAGTGGCTATAGGCCCGGTCGGCTTGGAGAGTTTGCATTCTGACCGTTATATAGCCGTTGATTCCGTAGATACGAGTTAGAGCCGGCCCGGGCACGGATGTGCTTAGGCGCGATAGTCTAGCAACCCGGAGTCCTAATAGGGCACCGGGTGCAGTCATACCCCCAAGGCGGGCGTGGCCGGTGCTCATGTGAAGTATATCGGTTATAGAAATCTCCATTGTTCTTCATGGTTTTGAATTATGCATGGTTATATTCTTTTAGCCGAGTTATGATTTTTGAAATGTCTTTTTTTCACCGCATGTTATGACTTTGATGGGTTTTATGAATATTTTTGGAAATATTGAGCCTTACAATATACTTACGATTCGGTTTTATGATCATGATGTATCCACTCCTACTAACTTTTATGTTTTAAGTATTGTTTGCATACCTTACATACTCGGTACTTTGATCTTGGCCAATATATTTCGGGATGCAGTTCATGAGACTCAGCATCGTCCCTAGTTTCGCTAAATCTCTGGTGGTGAGTCCTCATTGTCAGGGCTTCATGTTAGAACTTGTTTGTCTTATGTTTTCAAAGTGTTTGGGTTAGTTTGGGGTCTCTTTCCCTTCAACGCGTCTTTTATGATTAGAGGCTTTGAGACTTATGTGTAGTATTTTGTCGGTATTAATTGAATTTCGATTTGTAAAACACAAATTCATTGTACGATTTTCGGTTAGTTTATGATTGATAGTTAAGTTTTAATTTGTATATGAATAATAGTGTTATGCTCACGCCATGGGTTGACTTGGGGTCTCTTGGGACTCCTTTTCCCGTTTCTACGATAAGATTGTACTCTCGGGTCATGAAAAACAACAAAAAAAATGGCACTAGGCATTGGACGAACCCTTTGTATGGGCCGTCCTATCCAGCAACAATCCGTTTGTTCATTTCGTGGTATCAACTTACGAAAATGGAAAAAATCCGTCGAGAATCGGCGAATGGATTATATGACAGTTGTTTGGTGCTTCCAGTCATTGTTTCTAGTCATTGAAGTTGGTTTAGAGAGTGATTCGGAAGAAGTACATGAACCGGTAGGCAAACAGCGCGTTTTATGGACAACAACCCATCCCTTTGGTTGTGGATTATGATTTCAACTTTATTATTGGTTTTAGAGGGTATTTTGATAAATTCCTACGCTTTTAACTCCAAACATTCGTTGTTTTAGGATTTCTTTAAGAGTCGAGATTAAAGGGTTTAACGCTCAATCCCATTCTCTTCCAACCATCTGCGGGTGAGATTCTCTCTCAAGTCAAGCTAGGGTTCTTCACCTCTCTCATCTCATTCTTTAGGTCTTCAAGACAAGTTAGAAATCAATTTACTTCGGGTATGTAGGGTTATGAATGGGGAAAATCTTTCACCCTCATGCCCCTTTCAAGCTCAATCTCATGATCTCTATTCCTCAAGTTCCAAATTGGTAATTCTAGTTTTAGAGCCAATATGATGAAATTCTCATGACTCTTTAAAATTCAATTCTCTCATGCTTCTATTCATGATTTATGACAACAACTATATGTTTTCTACTAGAATCTCTCATGAATCTATTATTTCAAGTTTGTGATGATTTTTCTCAATTATGTATGATTTCTGAAAAGTCAAGCTTATGAATCTATAATTTCAAATTCGACCATTTATTCAAGTATACATGAATTTCACAAATTTCAAGCTTATGCATGTGGTCGTCCATCAACATTGTTCTAAATGGCTAGTTCAAGTATGTTAAAAATGTTATGAATTACATGATTTAAACTAGTCCCATGTAAACATATGTTCACGATTTATGATATGAGCACCATATATATTTTGGGAGTAGTATTTAGCAAGGCTAGATCGGGGTTCCAGTACCAGGTCTCGAACTATGTACCACCATAGGCATGATAGGATCCTCCATGAGAGTGTCTCTTATTCTGAATGGGCCACCCTTAAGTGTTCTCATGCCTTCATGCATGCCCTTTGCAAGGTATGGACTCACCTCCCCAACTAGGAGTTACAAGCTGGCTCCATGTATGCTCATGTAGAGTATATCGATTATAAAAATCTCCCATTATTCCTTGATTCTCTCTCTCTCTCTCTCTATATATATATATATATATATATATATATATATATATATATATATATAATTTTATATTGTGATTTGAAATCACAATTTGTGTTCCAAATCATTTTTTAAGCCTTGAAAGAAATGTTTTAAGAGGTTTTACTTATGAATTAGTCATGATTAGCTTTATGATTCACTTTTGAGAAATCACAGGCCTTTATACTTCATTTATGTCCCGAAACTCATGACCAAGTTTATCTCATACTCATAGTCTTCTTTTATTATTTTACTAGCATGTTTTGCTTACCTTACATACTCGGTATATTTCCAATGCCGACCTCATACTTCTATGCTATATCGTCTCATGATAAAGGTTCGGATGACTAGACTCGGCCCCAACATTAATAAAATTCCTGCTCAAATTTGATCTAGTTTGGCTTTGGTGAGTCCTCATCATCCCAAGAACATTAGTTTGTTATTTTCCTTTTATTATGACTTTCACTTTGAAACTTAGCGAGCTAGTTGGAGGTGTTGTCCTATAAGCTCATCATATGTTTAGAGGCTTTTAGGACTACTGTATTAGATGGTGCCGGCATTGTTGACTTGTGGTCTACACTTGCTATATTTATGATATTCGGCCTTCCGCATATGTTATGTTTATGAATTCTTTCCCACTTGGGTATGCTCTCATATATACTCGCATCGTCATGGGTTAGCTTGTAACAAACCCGTAGTTCTAGGTCTCGTGTTGCGGTCAGGAGTCAACACTCGGATACGTGACATTACGTTTAGATTGAAACTTTGTTAGATTGTTTAGATTTCATTGTTAAATTGTTAGAATTATTTATATTTCATTGTTAATTTTATTATTACGTTTAGTTGAAACTTTGTTAGATTGTTGGAATTTCATTGTGTTAGAAACTTTGTTATAACTTAAGTTAGAAATTGATCAATAATTAAAATAAAATGAACTTGTCCACTAATTTAGTTTTCTATATAATTTTAGTGATTAATTAATTAAAATATATAATTACATAAAAATTAGAAGCAATTTTGAGTGATTGAGTTTCAAATTGAAGCAATGATTTATTAAGTTATAATCTAAGTCTAGATCAATTTATCAAAAATTAAATAAAAATAAAATGAATTTGTCCATAAATTTAGTGATTTATATAATTGTAGTAATTAATCAATAAATACTAAATACTTTATTACATCAAAATTCGACTTACTTTTGAGATGATTGAGTTAGAAATTGAAGCTTAGTAGTTATATTGAGTTATAATCTAAGTCTAGATCAATTTTCAAAATTAAATTAAATAAAATAAATTGGTCCATTAATTTAATGCTTTATATAATTTTTAGTAATTAATCAATAAATACTAAATATTTAATTAAATAATCTAAATCATATGTAATCTAATTTATAATTGAATATATATATCTATATATTTTTTGTAGATGGTGTCGTTTGTGGATATATGATAGAACTAATGAAAATCGTGGGGGCCTGAGAGATAAATTTGTTGAAGGTGTTAGTGTTTTATCAATCATGCAATGTCACTTTCCCCTTTTCAAAATGAAGGTTGATTAGGTGTCCTTGTAAGCGAAGCAGCGCATAAAATTTTTTAAACCTTATAAAGTTATGGCTATATATTTACCATTATGGGTTTAAGCACAAGTATTTTTGTGGACTAATCATAGTGAGGCGATAAAGGAGAATGATATATTTTATAACTTGTCGGTAGATGAATGTAGTAGAATTACGCACATGGTCAAAAGTAGTGTTCAACATGATAGAGTGCATAAAATGACCAATGATGTTTGGGATATAATATAGGATGGAACCCAGCGGTATTTTGAAGAAACTCCAATGAAGAAACAATGTGCTTCCACCAAAAGCTAGAAAGATGCTAGTGCGTCCACTATGTGTAGGAATTAGCGCTGCGAGTTTTGTTGCAGTTAGACTAATCAATGCTAAATCAGATTGGAGTGTTCCTCAAGCTGCTATGGACTCTAGTTTGGTCTTTTGGGGGGAACTACTTAATCCTGAGTTGAATATACCTAAGGATTTCTATCGAGCCAGAAATTGATTTCCAAGCTAGGATTGTCGTATGATAGAATTCATTGTTGTGAAAATGATTTCATGTTGTTCTATAAGAATGACAGTGATCTAAAAAATTATAAATTTTGTGGACATGCTCATTTTAAGCTGACTCCTAGTAGGAAGATGGACCGATTAAGCGTGCAATATTTACCTCGGTGCAGAGGTTATACATATTGTGAGTTATTGCTCCTCATTAAGGATCACTTAACGGCCAAACTTCATCTTTGCTCCTTGAGTTGATTTCGGCTTTTCTAGTAAACATTGTTCCATTGAAATAGGTTGGGATCCTCTTAGCTGCTTGTAAATCATTACCTCGTGCTCCAACAAAGCTTCCAAATTTTAGAATTGGTAGTTGTATCTTCAGTAGTCATCTCGACCCTTTCCTTTCTCCTTTCCCATGCTAACCACCCAGGTGGTCTATGGTGAACTTACCATATGCATTTGTTATTTTTATATTTTTAAAATATTAATTCACTTAAATTAATTTACTTCTCTAATTGTCAATAAGTTATATGTTCAAAACATGATCAATGTAATTAGTTTTGAATTTTTCAATTAATTATTTGAGATAAGCGAATAGAAAATTAAGCATAAGCGATAATTTGAAAAAATAAAATAAGTAATCTATATAATTAATTAAATTTTGATTTGATTAATTTTAAAGTATAAATTTTATTGTCAATGCATGTAAATTGGACTCAAAGAATACTTACTTTTTTTTTTAATCAAAATTTGATTTGGAGAATTTTAAAATTATAACGGAAGAACTATTATCTTAAAATTTATTGACTCCCTATTTTACTTTAATTTTAATTACTTCATCCATTAATTTTACTTATCAAGTTGTCTTTTTATGTTCTTAAATTAAATTTATTTGAAAAAATATAAAAAAACCAATAAAAAATTAAAAATATTTAATTATATTAATTTTTTCATATTTATTAGAGCAAAAATAAAAGTGTTAATCATTCTATTTTGATTTTAAAATAGTAAACATTTAAATTAAATTAATTATTTTCGGTAAATATGGCGAAAAGTATATATCTGAAGGGGTAGCAAAATAGATCAATTCAATAAGGTCTCACCTAAATTTAAGAAAGGAAGAACTATATGATTTTAAAAAAATTTACTTTAAAGTCTCAAACTCCTCTAATAACTTTTTTGAAGATGAAAGCGGGTCCTCAAATTTTAGATGTATACATGACTTTCTCTTCTCAATGTGTGAATATACACGTGGAGATCGAAATTTCTTGCACCCAGCTTATTAGCAACTTGCTTGGATATTTTTGGAATTTCAATATTTTAGTTACGGAATGTATAGTTGCTATAGTTTGAGAATTTTGATAAATTGATGAAATTTCTCTTGGTCGTCCTTCTTCATCACTCTTCTATATAGTACAAATACAAATATAAATACATACATACATACATATATACATACATACATACATACATATATATATATATACATATACATATACATATATACATATACATATACATATACATATACATACACACACCACACACATATATATAGAAGGCGAGAACACATATCGGCCCTTAAACTTATCAAAAATCTCATTTAAATACTTGAAGCGATCTTGTCTGTTCAGCTTACAATACTATGATAATTTTCATTTCTATCTTAAACACAACAAGCGCTTGCTTTCGGGCGTATTGCCGCAGTATTTGAGCGCGTGAGTGTTGGGCGCGTGGATTATATCGGTAATTTTTAAACCTAAAGCTTTTATTTAAATCCTAATTAAAGATAAAATAAAAATTCTATTTTTAATATCCTCACCCCCTTCTTCATTTATCATGTGTGTTCTTGGTATTCTATGTGTGACCTAGTTGTTCAACTTTACTTTCCCTGTCAAAATCTTTCCTATTGTTTGAGCTTCACTTTTTCCACCTTCTTAATAAAAGGAATTTTAGTGTTGCTCGTTGTGATTTCACTATTCATCGCGAAGCATTTTGAAGCTTGCTTTGGCAAGTCGAAAAATGTGATTTCGGGCGTGTTTTGAAGTTGTTTGAATCATGTTTGGATCACTTTTGATTCTCAAGGAGGAAGAAGGACTAAAGCCATTTAAGAAGCCCAACGAAGCTTTGATTTGAATGCATGCGGAGCTTTGAATTTGAGATTTATTGTCAAAGTAATTCTTGTGTGTGATAGATGATAATGTTATTCATTATTATTAAGGCTTAGAAAGTAAAGAACAAAGGCGCAAATACCATGGACTGACCATTGATGAGCTTGAGCTTAAGTTTGAATTTTGAGTTGCGGAAAATGAGCACCATTTTGATTAGGTAATATATCAAAAAATAGAAATGTTGAGGAGCTCAAATCTCGACTTTGAAGAATTTTAGAGCGGATTTGAGGTGGATTTGTAATAATTGAATAAAAAATAAAAGAATTTATTTTTAAAAAAACAGTTCTATTGACAATGTTATGGTCCATTCTATATAAATTAAAGCATGACATATTTTTTTTAAAGGTGGCGATTTTCCGTCGAGACAATATGTAACAATACGTATTTGCTTAAGTGTCACATCGGAATGAATTTTCGGTATGTTTGTATCGATAGGGTAATTATACATGTTGTGTTCAATAGGGAAAAGTTCGCGTTCAAATATCTAAATGGAATTTTCGATAAGTTGAGGGCCTTGTAATGCCCCGGAAGTTCAAAATCGATATTCGGGACCTAAATCAAAATAGAAAAGCACATAAAAATATTGGAGTGACCCGCTAACGAGTTGTGTGTACACCCCGTAAGTTCTTGACACATAGTTGGCCTATTCGCATGTTAGTTAAGAGTTTAAAATGTCATACGTGCAAGAAAAGGGCCGGGGAGAGAGATAGGACAAGCGCAAAGTCGGAGCGTGGCAAGGCAAATCGACCTCTATCGCATTAGGCAAATCTCGACTTACAAAATCGCATTCGGCAAATGCGACTTAAAGGCTAAGTATATAAGGCCTCACTTCGTTTTTAAGTCATTTCTTATATTATTTTTCGGTGAAACGACCGAAACGAGAGAGGACGAAGAGGTTACGTAGATTTTCGTCCGATTACGCCCGTCAGCAGTCCAAACTCAAATTAGCGTTGTAGGGAGTATTCTACGGAGTTAGTTCGCGAATCGCCCGTGACGGCGACCCGCCTTGGTCAACGTTAGGTTGCTCCAAACTAGTGTTAATACACTCCGGCATTAACGTAAGTATTTCTCCTTCTAGACTCTGAGAAATTGCAAGTTTTGGGTTCTTCGATGATGAAGAATAGGCATCAAATATATTCGTAAGTATGGTTTCTCTCCAAAATAATAGTAGAATTAATTCTATTCCTTCATGAATATGAATACGATTGGATAGTGACTATTAACCGAGATAGCACCGATTAATCGGGAAATGACGATTAAAGCCCATGTTAAGCCAGTTTCTTTTGGCAAGCTAGTAATTTCCAATATATCATTTAGTAAAATGAGTACAAATTCCGATTAGAATGTTTGAAGCCATATGTATTATGTTAATTATATGAATTTAGTAGCATCCCGTTAAATATTAACTTGTATTTAGCATGGAACTTGGTTAAGATAACATGATTCTCGGCGAGTATTCCAGCAATATTATATCTTATTTGATACGAATTGATACAACATGTCGGAGAATATATATATACGGTATTGTGCTCAATTTCGGCATGTATTGTATACGTATTATTATTAGTTGAGACTTTCTTGTGTTGTTTTGGGCTGGATAACCTAGCATCCATGACCGCCCCCGGGGTTGATGTGTTATCGGCTTCGTCCACCGGAGGCGAGATACGTCGCTCTGGAGTGGCATGCAGTCATTCAAAGGGATGAAGATGGGATGCAGTTTCCCATTATTATGCAGCAGTGGCTTTATACCCCCCGTTGGCGCTTGCACCCGAGTGTTGATTTCGGTGTCCTCTCTGACTTTCGAGTACGGATTCTGTGGGGGCTCGGCGGGCCCAGTGCATACCGAGGCAGATAGGATTCTTATAGTTACTATGGGGGATGGGATGACCGGGGTAGGCGTATAGATTGTGTGATGATTGTACCCTTCCGGCTTATGGGGGCGAGGTAAGGTTCATGTGTGCTATGTTATGCTATATTTATACTAGATATAGATGGATAGGCAGTAGAATTCCACGTTGCAGTGCGACTCTCTCCTTCGATTATGAATTGGGCAGTCTTAATTCACATTTTCCGATTGAATTCTGATCATTTCCTTATTACTTGATTCTATCGATTTTATTGTTCACATTCGGTACTTTCATTTGTTGCTTTGCATACTTAGTACTAACGTGCGCGCCGTTGGGAGCTACATTACTTGCTGCAGGTACTCATAGACGGAGCGAATCTCGTGGATTTCGGCCCGTATAGAGCCTTCGGCTCCTTTCATTCGAGGCTCGAAAGACAAAGTTGACTTCCCTTTTATTTGTACTTATGGGTATGGTAGGCCGGGAGCTGTCCCAACCATCTTGCTATTCTTTGTGGCTTGCGAGATTGTATATATTCCATGTAGTTATTTGTGTAGTACATGTGGGAGCCATTGTGTGTTTCGGTGTATGCATGGGCGTGTAGGGCCTTATTCAGTTTGTATGGTGACCTTGGCCGGTCACATAGTAGCTAGTACTTGTTTTCATTTCTCGGATGAGCCATAGTAAGTATGGTAGCCTTGTTGACGCATAGGATTCCCTTATGTTCGGTTATTATGGGTAGCCTTATATTCCCTACGACGGCTATAGGCCTTGTCGGCGGAAGTTTGTATTCCCCGATCATTACCATAGCTCGTAGTTTTCATAAATCCAGAATTAGATCCAGCGACACGAAGTACTTAGGCTGTTAGTCAGTCCAGATCCTAGTAGGGCACGAGGTGCCGATCATGCTTCAGGCGGGCGTGAGCAAACTTGGTATCGGGCGGGTCGTATCCCGGGAGTCGCCCGTGCTAAGTAGAGTCTTTTCTATGGATGTGTTGTGCACCACATACTATAGACGAGGAGAGTGCAAGACATGATAGGATGGTTACTCTTTCTTCTCATTCGGTCGTGCTATAGGCGGTATAGTATAGGGTTGAGTCACAGAGCTTACTATACTCTTTGTTTATAGATAAAATGTCGAGACCCGGCGACATCCCTATCATAGGCCGAAGGTTGGATACGATAGCGAGGAGGGCACCGGTGGATGCCTCGGCCTCGTTTAGAATCGGCACGATGCGAGGGCGATACGAGGCATGGAATCAGACATTCTCGGCGATCTCCACCACCAGGGAGCCAGGGCGACACCACCTCAGTCCCCATACCGCCCATCTTCTAACCGGGGGAGGTTCGAAGTGCAGTAGTCATGTTGCCTGAGTATTAGGTTTGCTCGGCGTCGGTAGATGCCGTCTACAAGCTGCCCAGTCGTCGGGAGGGCCAGGGAGTTCGAGGGTCCAAGAATTTCGGCAGCAGGTCCCAAAGTTTACAGTGCGGATAAGGCGAGAGGACCCCGAGGATTTTTCTAGACCAGATGCATAGAATCTTCGGGGTAATGCATGCCACCCACCCACTGTAGTCGATCAAATTGGCGGTATTAGGACATAGGACATACGCCATGTTGTAGTATGAAGTTGGGGAAAGGTCTCGAGGGGAGAGATGTTTCCCCTGAGCGTCAGGCTTCTCGGAAGGCTTTGGATCATTATCTACCATGGCGGAATTGACGGGCCAGGTTGATCCATTTTTACACCTGGAGTAGGGGGCAATGAGTGATCGAGAATATGCCCTGCGGTTTGATTCTTTGGCCGTATGCGATAGCCTTTGATACCATGCCATACAGAGTACACCATTTCATCATGGGATTGAATCCCGAGTATGTTGAGACTTGTAATACGGCTACTGCGAGAAGGACATGAATGTGCCCAGTTCAGGCATTCTCTTAGAATATTGAGGAGCATCAGAGACGGCCCCAGCGGCGGGAGATCGGGAAACCGGTCGGGAATAGCCGCCGCGGCGACGGGCCCGATTGAGTTATAGGGAGGTGGGGAGGACCCGAGCCACACGGTATCGAATGGAGCCACGGACCTTGCCTCCATCACGGCGGAAGGCGGGTTTAGTCTCGGCGTCGAGTCGAAGCGGAGGTTCGCGAACCGACGGGTCACGGCAATAGAGGAGGGCGGAGAGCGAGTAGGTATACCTTTACCACACCACTGACTGCAGTAGAAACGCCACTGCACGGCATGCGGGATATGGCTCCACCGGAGTGTTATATTTGTGGCCAAGAGGGACATATGATGAGAGATTTCCCAACCCAGAGATTCGGGGTATTCGGGATCTTGGGGCGGAGTCATCGGCATGGTCACGAGCTCCGACGTCGCGAGGCGCGGAGCCCTCAATTCTAGTAGGTAGGCAAGGCGGATCGAGGCCTCCGGTTCGGGTGCGGGGCCAAGCCGTACCTATGCATTACCCGAGAGACGGGGATTGAGCGTCTCGGATATTGTAATAGTATTATGACTATTTTCTCTCACCTGCTTATGTATTGATCGTCAGGATCTACCTTGTCCTATGTTACCCCTATTAGTAGCTCGAAAGTTGATATTGTATAAGTGCCCAGCCCAGCCCTTTTCGGTATCTACACCGTCGGTGACTCTATTATAGCCGAAGGAGTTTATCAAGGGTGTACGAGTAGGGTTGCTAGCAAATCGGTCCTAGCAGATTTGGTAGAGTTAGAAATGGTTGATTTTGGCGTCATTATGGGTATGGATTGGTGCAGAAAGCTCCATGTTTATGCCAATGTAGAATCTTTGGACCAAGATAGTCAGATTCCACTTTCCAAGGGGAGAGGTAGTACGAGAGTGGAAGGAAGCGATGCAGCTATGCCAAAGAGTAGGCTTATTTCCTATCTTCGGGCAGTAAGTTATTAGCCAAAGGGTGCATTACCGCATTGTGAGTTCGGGATGTTCGGATAGAGCCTCAGGCTCTCAGTCCTATTCCGAGTGGTAAATATAGATTCTCAGATGTATTTTCGGATGAGTTACCTGGTAATCCCAGAGAAAGGGGAATAGACTTCTCAATTGAGTTATTACCGAGGCACCTGACCCATATCAATTCCCCACTATCGCATGGCTCCTGCTGAACTCGAGAGAACTAAAGGGGCAGTTGAAAGATTTATTAGACCAGGAGCTTTGCTCCCGGTAAGTACTTCACCTTCCAGGGTGCACCGGTTTTGTTTGTGAGAAGAAGGATGGTACCCTGCATGTGCCCCATAGACTATCGGCTTGGCCCGAATAAAGTCCGCGATCGAAACAAATGTCGCTTCCCGAATAGATGATTTATTTGATCGATTCTGAGGAGCGGTATTTCCAAAATTGACTTAAGGTTGAGGATATCATGTGGGTCCAGTTACCGTGAAAGGACATTCCAAGGCGCAGCCAAGACCATCTGTATTTGAATTCTTAGTCATGTCCTTTGGGCTAACGAATCTTTCCGTGATGTTTATGGACACGATGAATAGTATTTTCAGACCATACCTAGACTTGTTCGTGATAGTGTTTATGGACGATATTTTGGTGTATTCTGCTCGAGCGGACCACGGGGATCATTTGCGGGCAGTGCTCAATTCTCGAACCGTGATTGTATGCCAAGTTCTCAAAAATGTGAATTTTTAGGTTTGAATTCAAAATACTTTTTGGGTCATATCGTGTGGGATCTTGGTATACGGGTAGATACACGAGAAGATAGAAACGTAAAAAGCATGGCGGACCTACCACACTTCGTAGAATTACGCGGTTTCTGGGGATTAGCAGGTACTATAGAAGGTTTGTTGAAGGATTTTCCACCTTAGCGGCACCTCGACTAAGCGCGCGAAACGGCCAAGAATTTAGTAGACTAAGGCATGGCGAGCTTCGGGGAGTGAAAGAGCGAATTGCTGCTCAGCTCGGTGTGCTGTACGAAGAATACGAGTTATGCAATTTATTGTGGCCTTGGCTGTTGGGTTAGGATGTGTGTTGATGCAACATGGTAAAGTAATTGCTTATGCTTCGGGCAGTTGCAGAAACATGAAAAGAACTATCCTACCCATGACACGGAATTGGCCACGATGATTCACGCCTTAAAGATATGGAGACATTACTTGTATGGCGTCCACGTGGATATTTTCACTTATCATAAGAGCCTACGGTATATCTTCACCCGAAGAGTTGAATTTGTGGCAATGTGTTGGTTAGAGTTATTGAAAACTATGATGTGAATATTCTGTATCACGGAGAAGAGCTAATGTGGTGGAAGACGCCCTTAGCCATAAATCTATGGGAAGTTTGGCATACTTACGCTTATGCAGTGCCGAGTACATCGGTGCTTGATTTAGCCATTCGTGTAGCGAAACGGAGAGGGGAAACGGGCGGTAATCCGAACATGCAGGTGTTGTCTTTAGTCGTGGAAGTAAATGAATGAAAGTGTGAAGATCCTAGCCTGGTTCGGCTTAAAGCGAGTTGACAAGGAGAGGTGATAGATTTTGAGATGCTTGAGGGATGGGGTATTGCGATATAAAGATCGCCTTTGTGTTCCAAACGTTGCGGGGTTTCGCCCGGCGGATTATAGGCGAGGTACATTATGCCGTTATTCTCTCCACCCCGGAGTTCGACAAATGTACCACGATATAAAGAAATCTCTTGTGACCGAGGAATGAAGAGGGGATAACGAAATTGGCGCTCGGTGTCCCAGCGCCAGCAATGGCGGAACATGAAGCAGTGACCGGCTTCGGGATATAGCGTACCTCTATGGAAATGGAAAGCATAAATATAGTTTTATGTGATTACCCCCTTTTGACGTAGATATGATTTGATCTAGGTGATTGCTTGTGATGACAAAATCAGCTCATTTTACGCCGATAAGGGCTACCTTTTCCGGCGAGGATTATGCTGAGCGTATATCGGAAATAGTCGGGTTGCATGGTGTTCCGGTGTCCATTATCTCCAGAAACGGAAGCGCGATTTATAGCTAAATTATGAAATCGTTTGAGAGAAGCTTGGGGACGCGAGGTGTGAGCACACATTTCCATCCTCAAATAGATGGGGAAGCGAACACACCATCAAGATGCTCGAGGATATGTTGCGAGCATATGTCTTAGATTTCGGAGAGTAGGCCAGGATGAGCATTTACACTCATTGAGTTCGCCTATAATAACAGTCACCATTCAGCCATTCAGACGGCGCCTTATGAGGCATTATATGGGCCGAAATGCAGATCTCCAGTTAGTTGGTTTGAGGTAGAATCAACATTGATTGGGCCGAATATCATTCATCGGTCGAGAGGAAAAGTAAAAACATCGACGTTTCTTGTGCTTAAATGGCTAGAAATCTTATGCGCGTGCGGCGAAACTGGAAATTTAATGTGGGTGATTGGGTGTTTCTAAAGTTTCGTGGAGTAATTAGGTGTAATGAGATTTGGCCGGAAATAAGCCATTTCGAGGTTTGTTGAGGTAAGTATCGGATTCGTCAAGAATAGGCCAAGTGGCATATGAGTTAGACTTACCTCTAGAGTTAGAATCTTGTCCACCCAATTTTCCATGTATCAATTTTGAGAAAGTGCATAGGAGATCCCTCCGGAATTGTCCCAGTCCAAGATGTTCGGGTTACGAGAGGAGTTGGCCTATGAAGAAGTTCAAGTGGCACATGTCTCTGCCCCAGGCCGCCCGGTCCAGAAGATTGCAGAACTAAAGATGTTATACATCAAAGTATTATAAATGTACTTGAGGAGCGAGAGGAAATGACTTGGGAAGTAGAAGAAGATATGAAAGCAAGATACCACTTAGTTATTTCGGACTTAGTTAGTCAAGGTATGTTGATATTGTTGTTTTATGAGTTGCTTTATATTCATGTGTATGAGTGAGATGTTGACTTGATTTATATGTAATGGATGCTATAGTATTATGTGGAATTACTGTGTTGGACTTTTTGCATTTTAGATTTTGAGATAATCCATATTACGAGGAAAGCTTCTGCCAAAATTTTTCTAGAAAAGGTAGAGCAAGTTAAAATTTCTGTAAACAGAAGTTAACATTCGAGGACGAATGTTCTTAAGGGGTGAAGGATGTTACACCCCGTAAGTTCTTGACACATAGTTGTCCTATTCGCATGTTGGTTAAGAGTTTTAAAATGCCATACGTGCGAAAGGAGCCGAGGAGAGACGGACAAGCGCTAGAGTCGGGCGTCTCAAGGCAAATGCGACTTATAAATCGCATTCGACAAATGCGACTTAAAGGCCCAAGTATATAAGGCCTCCCACTTTGGGCGTCTTTTAGTTTTTTATATTATTTTAGTGAAAACGACAAGGAAACAGAGAAGACGAAGGTTGTGAATTTCGTCAATTACGCCGTCAGCGGTCAAACTCAAATTAACTTCGGGTACAGTATAAAGGCTAAGGAGCATTCCTACGGAGTTAGTTTTGCGAAAATCGCTTGGCGAAGCGGCGACCCGCGATCAAGCGATTGGAGTTGCTCCAACTAGTGTTGGCACTCCCGACATTAAAGTAAGTATTTCTCCACTTCTAGACTCTTGAGAAGTGCAGGAGTTTAAATTTGTTCTTCGATAAGTCGAAGAATAGGCAGTAAATATATTCGTAAGTATGGTTTCTCTCAAAATAATAGTAGAATTAATTCTGTTCCTTCGTGAATATGAATACGGTTGGAAATATTTGAATATTAACTTGAGAGCTATGCCGATTAATAAGGAAATGAAACGATTAAGGTATGTAAAGCAGTTTCTTTCGGCAGAAGCTAGTAGTTCCCGATTATAGTAAAATGGTAAAAATTCTAGTAGAATGTTTGAAGTAGTATATTATGTTGTTGTATTAATTTAGTAACGCTCGTTAGAAATATTAACTTGTATTTAGCATGGAACTTAGTTGAATAACATGATTCTCAACGAGAATATTCCGGCAATATTATATCTTGTTTCGGTACAACATTTGAGAGAATATATATATATACAGTTATTATTATCGGTTTTGACATGTATTGTATGCGATATTATTATCGATTGGAACTTGCTTGTATTTGTTTTGGGCTGGATTACCTAGCATCCATGACCGCACCAAGGTTGATATTGTATCGACTCGTCCACCGGAGGGCGAGGATACGTCGCTCTGAGTAGCATGCCATGCGCTAGGGACGAAGATGGGATGCGGTTTCCCAATATTATGCCTTGGTGACTTTTATACACCCCGTCGGCGCTTGCGCAGGGTGTTGATTTGACATCCTTCGGACTCGAGAATGCAGTTATGAGTCGGGGCTCGACGGGCGGTGCATACCCAGGGAACCGGCGGGATGCTTATAATTACTAGGGAGATGGGATGGCTTAGGGTAGGGGTATAGATTGTGTGATGATTGCCTTCCGGCTTATGGGGGCGAGGTAAGGTTCATGTGTGATGTTATGCTATGTTATGTTAGATATAGATGGATAGACGGTAGAATTCCATGTTACAGTCACGACTCCTACTCCTTTGGTGTAGTTAATAGAAAGTCTTGAATTCACATTTTCGATCGATTCTGATGTTGTTTCCCTTATTACTTGATTCTGCTCCAGTTTATTGTTTACGTGAGTACTTTCATTTGTTGCTTTGCATACTCGGTACTAGGTAAATGCGCGCCCGTTTAGAGCGCTACATTGCTGCACCGCAGTACTCATAGACGAGTAGATCCACCTTAGTTCCGGCCCGGCCTCCTGAGTGCCTTCGGCTCCTTTCATCCAAAGCTCGCGAAAGACAAGGTTGACTTCCCTTGTATTGTATAGTATGGGTAGGCCGAGGCCTGTCCCGACCATTTTGCTATTCTTTGA
The DNA here is from genome assembly GCA_018107945.1 of Datura stramonium. NCBI lineage: Eukaryota > Viridiplantae > Streptophyta > Magnoliopsida > Solanales > Solanaceae > Datura > Datura stramonium. Next base: position 85,215 of record JACEIK010005369.1, on the reverse strand, counting down.
GGCTTGCGGTGTATATATTCCACATTGGTTAGTTTGTGTAGGTCGTGTGGGGACTTTTGTGTGTTTAGGTTGTATGCGGCGACGTGTAGGGCTTTATTCAATTTGTAGTGGTGGCTAGTGTCGGTCACATAGTAACTGGTACTTGTTTTCATTTCACGAGATGAACTAGTAAGCATGAGTGGCCTTGTTGCTTCACACATAGGTTCCCTTATGTTCCTTTCAGCTGGTAGACAACTAGGTCGGCACTCCACGAACTAACACCCATAATTGGGTGATCTTCCGCACCTCATCTACAAACTCCACATGGGTCCTCTCCCACCTTAGATCCATGAAAGATGGAGGGTTCATTAGAGTGTGATCCGAATCTACTTGAAATTTGTACAGACCCGTTTCGTTCACTCATTTTCTTTGTTTCACTTGGTTGGTCCGTTTGAGCATTTGGGTACGCTTCGGAGTGCAATGAGGTCACTTGAGTACGTCTTGAGGCTGCTTCCGGGTGGTGGGGTGCGGAAGGTTGGTTGGCATTTCCAACCCTCCTTCCATTTCCTCATTTTGGAGGCACATTTTCATTGAAACGAGTAGAGCACGAGTTAGGAGGACGTTTTGGAATTCCAACTTCAACGCCGATAAGGGTATGAACATTGATGCGCGGCTTTCGGACATCCTAGGATACTCTAAACTTAGTACTCACGATACCAAGTTTGTTAGGACCCGAGTGCACCTGGACGAGACACGGTTCTTGGTGCCACAAGTGACCCAAGCTAACCCATGATCTATCATTATCTTGGTAAACTTAAATAAACATAAACGGAAGACGTAAAATAATTATCAAGAAATACTATTTTGAAAAGAGTAAACATAGGTAGAAAGAACCTTTGAACAACTATATACGAAAGTCAACTACCTAACCGATGATTCTTTGGGACAAGCCAACTAACTCTAAAATCTGTCTAGAAAAGAACTAAGCTGAAAAAAAAGCAATTATCTTTCCTCGGAAGATGAGAACTCACCAAAAGGGCCTTTTTCTTTAAGAAATGGGTCGTAGGGAACTATTGACGATGCGGGTAAAGACTTATTACTTTGTATCATGTCGATACATCATAGAAAGTATGCGTCGGTACTTTGAATATGCGAGTAAGTAGATATGCAATAAGCATGGAAAAATAAGCAAGCTGAAATAACATGAAGAATGACCAGCGTGCGAATGCAATAAAAGATGAACTATAAGCGATATGGTCCAATAATGACCACCTGGCCAGTGGTCATAAACATGTCTGGGCTGAGTAGTGAACTAAGCTAAGCTAGGCCCGGCGAACTGAAACTGTATTGACAAGTGACGAGTCTATAGCGAGCATGTAATCACGTGAGCTAAATGAGGAGGCCGTGTATATACTCCATCGAAGAAAGTCCCTTGTACCTTGCCGGTATAGTGGGTAGAGTGAGTGATCACAAGTCACAGGGCCCATTGGGCCAATAACCTATAGTGGCAACGTGGTTCATGGAACACAGGTGTCTTTGGATCACAGTCAAGCTCGGTTCACAAAGTACTACTCCCCTTTGGATAATCCTAACTTGAATACTAGTGATAGCTCAAAGTACAAGTCTGGACTAAGTTAGGAATACTTATGCAGGAAGTAACTTGAGAGTCTATAGGGCCAAATAGCAAAATTGGTGTTCTAAAAATGGTCAGAGCTGCTTATTTGGACGTCGTACCGTCTAAAGAACTAACTCATAATTGATACTAGGGGTATGCGGGCGAACTCCTTAAAGAACTAACTATCATCAAACTAATCAAATTTGACTTATTGCTTGAATCTCTTAGAAAAGGCAAATTTCTATTAGAGGCCGAACTAGCATTCAAGTGACTATGAATCCACAAAATGGTAATAATCATGAAAATTCAAGTACTAAAGAGTCAAGCAGTGCATCTAGACAATTATGCAAGACACGATTTTACTATATTTGCGGAACTAGGCTAAACAATATTTCATGAAGATAATAACAACATGCGCGATAAATGATGAAAATATTGCAAGAGTTCACAAGGATTTCAAATTCACAAGAATATTCACTCCAATGATTGAAGTTAACTCTATTTACATTATTAGGGACTAAGACTAACAAGCAATTACAAAAGGGTTTTAAGGCACAAGGGAAGAACAATTCCCTTGTTGAATTACATCCACAGAGTCGAATTTACGTGGAAAGGATCTCGAGAATCTGAGGAGAAAACTTGAAACCCTTAATCTTACTCTGAGTCTCATGCGAGGTTTCTATGTTTTGAGCTTGAGATAATGAGAGGAATGAAGAGGGAGCATTGATTACCTCCCTAAATCTCTAATATAACAAAAAAAAAACAACATAGTTTAGGGATTAAAGGTGGGAAGTTATAAAAATATCCTCAAAAAGAAAATGCGGAAGACTACTCGGCAAGGAACCATTGGGTCACCCTGGCAGTGGTTTGGTTTTACCATGACTCATTGGGATCAGTGTTAGATTGGTCTGGGCCTGAGATCTATGCTTACTAGAAATGGGCACGGAAGGGAACCACGACTTGTGGATGAGACCAAGCTGGTCGTTAGCGGTTCTAAGTAGTCACTTAGAACGAGAAAAATAGTCCCTCTTCTAATGGATGACAAGACTCGTTGGTAGAACCAATGGGCCATTGTGTTTGCTCGTGGTCTGCCTTAACCTGAAGGGTTTTGGATGCAGCCGGCGGGTGGAAAACGGCGGCTAAATCGAGAGGTGACAACAAGTGGAAGTGGTGTTGACACCCAATTTTATCCTCCTTGTGCCTCATCTAAGGCTGCATATATAATATATACGTGTGTATTTTAAAATTACATTTTTAACGAAATTATTTAATTCGCATTCGTAATATTCTAGCATTAATTAGCATACATACTTGAATTTTTGCATAATTATTTTAATTTATATTTTCTAAAATATTTTATTACACATTAATTTCAATTTTTTAATATATGTAATTACTTCATATATAATATATTGAATAATGATGTGAATATTTTATATACAAATTAAATAAAAAAAAAAACCAATAAAAGGTTGAAATTTCTTAATCTTTTCTTTTTTAAAAATTATTAATATTTAATTTCGTAATAATAATATTTATATTGTACATACTAAAGTTAACTATTATGTTACTTATTTATTAAATCATTTGCAGTGTAGTATTTTTATTAATTTAATAGCAACTAATTTAGTTTTTTCAATTTATTTAAAAAATCTAGCGCTTTCTATTCAATTATGCCAATTTTAGCCACTTGTGATCAATTCTGGCTATTATTTAAATTTAAAATCAGCTAATCCAATTTAATTACCCATGACCCAATTAGCCTACCCGCAACCTGACCCATTTTGATAAATTTGATCTTAGCCGTTCATTTAGTCTAATCCTACGGTCGATAATAAACCTTACCCTATTCATTCCAATACCCCTAAACCAAATCTCATTTTCATTCTCCCACCTAACACAGCAGCGGCACCTTCTCTCATCTCCCTCCTCTCTGCCGCACAGACATCGGCGAACTTCTCCTCTCACCATTATTTCCGGCACACCACCAAACCAGTCGCCCCCCTCTTCCCTGCGCACCTCCATTTCCTTCACTTTCTCCTCGCAACACCACTACCGAACTTCGACATACGGCCAGTGATATGCTGGCCAACCGCGACTGGTGAACTGCCAAACACAGTCGCACACCCACAACGCCGCATACCACCATCATTCCCCTCTCCTCTCGTCTTCTCTCCTCCCATCTTCGGTGAAGTTGGGGCTCCCTGCCACTTTTTCTTCTTCTCTCCACCGAAAGCAGCCGCCGGACCTCCCTCTCTTTCCCCCCTTTCCTCTCGCTGCATCGCCACCACACCAGAACATGACGCCGTCTGCTCTCGTCATCTCGTACACATTTATTATTTTATTTATTTATTCTCATTCATAGTGGATTTGTAAACCTTTTAAACTCCCTGCTAAACATTTTGTCGTCTTTATCTAATTTCGTCCTGTTCGTTAGTTGCTCAAATGTTTGAATCAATATAGTTTAAAGAGGATCCCCAATTTTCCTTAAACTTAGAATATTTCTCACTAGATCATGGAAATTTCTTCAAGAGTGTTGTGTTAAACGCAAAATATATATTGTAACTACTATTTTGGATATCTCGCTCATTTTCTTCCTACTAAGTTGGCTGCCCTTTATTTTATTCATGAAAATAGAAAAGTTTTCCTAAATGGCTAGTTGTATGAATTTTGTTCCATTTCTTTGCAAGTTTTGATAACCTTTATCGTCGAACATGACAATTTGATATGTTTCCATGGTGCGATCTTGATAGCCTTAGAATTATTTCTTGTTAAAACTCAATTGTTTGTACTAAAATTGACTTGATCATTTGAAGGAAGTCTCTACTAATTTATATTTCTTATTTGTTTCCTTTAACTGATTATGTTCATGTAGATTTTTAAGATTTCGACCAATTTGTCTTTCTTAACCCCTTAAGTTGGGTTCATTACAACCCTTTAGGAATGGTGATATGAGATTCTGGGCTGTAATAACTGGGTCATTTTAGTAAAAACTTGTTTGGTAGCATATTTGAATTTTTGATCACTTGAAATGATATGTTTCTTTTACCGTTCGAGTTTGATTCCATGATAACATCCTCCCTGCACTAATTATGGTTATTTCTCCATTAGTTTGCTTCTCGGTGAATTACAATAAATTATAAATTGCTTATTTATGATACTCATGCATAGGTAATATAATCTCCTCTTGTAGTGAAAATAATTTTCTTATTTTCTCTTTTACCATGTAATAAGTTCTAGGGTTGATTAATTATGGTAAACTTGTGACAAATCTCGTGCTTGTCTATTTTAGTCTCATAATTTACTCTTCCTTTTATGCAATTATGGATATTCATTACTTGAATGTTATGGTAAGATTATGATATTTATTCAATAAAGAAAAGATTTTGTGTGATTGATTATTCATTTTCCTTAATTGACTTAATGTTGCCTTCGTTTAAGGTAAATTATGATAAGTTTTATAGGTAATGGATTGAAATGTGTTTATTTAAAGAGAAAAATTATTTTGGCTGATTTCCCTTTTATTTCCATTCCTTTTATGTCTTTAATGGATTTTATGACTTGTTTGACTCTTTTCATAGATCCTTTTTATGGTTTAACTATAAAAACGGGTCCTTTTTCCTAGGGGGACATATGACTTTACATGTACAACTTTTCTTTCTCTTCTCTTGATTACTCAAACATTGCTATTCCCTTAGTAAGATAACAACTTAACCTCTCATAGCCTAATTTTCTATCAACCCTACGTTACCTTTTAGCAAAAATATGATTAAAATATTCTGTCTCCTTTAATACAAAAGAACTCTCATCACCTAAAAACTCCGCTAAGTTTCTAACCTTTGATCTTTATTCATATTCTTCTTAACGGGTTAGTCATTCAACCACGCTATTTTTATTTTTGCTAGTTCAAGCATCATTTAGTAAATATAACTTGATTTATATTTGAGGTGTGAATATTTTATTTAATTTGTTGTTCGCTAGTTTCTTTATGTCTATATAAAATGTATTAATATGTGAGTTTTGTTCACAATCATGATATTTCTATTTTATCTACATGTATGCATGATGCTTGTATGCTATGTTTGTGTTTGTTTAGTCTATTTAAAATAGGTGGTTTTCGGCTTACTTCCCAATGAGACGGAAGAATTGCATGGGTTTGGGCCTAAGAAGAGATGAGAGAGTTTAGATTTGATATTATGTCTCTGTATTTTATTTATTTATTTTTTTCTTTCAATATTTCATTGTTGTAATAAACATTGATATACTAGTGAAAAGGGGAATGTTAAAGGGGTAGGACAATTATGTGCTAATTGTTTAAACTTTTATAATTTTCTATAAGCTTGCATTTTTTAATTTGTTTCTTTATCAAAATCATTGTCCATATTTTTATTTCCCTACTTAATTGGCCTTATTTTATTTTAGTAATTATACAAATGTTATCCCTTAACATATAGTAATTGAAAAAGTAAGAGAAATTACGAGGTCTAATTCTAAAATTTTAAACTAAGCCGACCCATTCCCCGGACGTAATATCAACCTAAGATTTTAAAGAGATTATGTGTATTTATACATAGATATTTATGTGTTTATATTTTAGAAGTTCAAATCTTTATTTAAATTTTCTTAAATATATTATTATTATATTTTAAACTTGAAGACTGGCCTTAAATCAATCTGTTGCTAAGATCGAGGATCATGATTCACAATATCATGTTATCATCCTTAAAAAAGCAACAAACATTTTTAATTTTTTGAAACTCTTTATGCCTTGAGTAAATATCTAAAAAAAAAGAAAAAAAAGAGGCAATAGAATTGTCATAAGATTTTTCTTTAAGATTATAATTTTTTCTTTCTTCTCTTCTTCTTTTATTTGGGGTAAATAATATTTGATAAGTTTGAGTTGTGATATAGTTTGAGATTTTCTTTCTTATCGTTTGTCTAAATAATCTAGCCCTTCAACTATTAATCATCTTCAATTTTTGTTTTATTATATTGTTATGTATGCCTAAATTATCTCATCACGTAGGTTTATGATAATTAATAAATTAATCTAAATCATGTTTGAGTTTTTATATGCCTTAAAGCTAGTCTTATGTGTTTAATTATTGAAAATTTTAGTTTTTATCACTTAGTCTTACATTAATGTTTTAACATATAGTTTAATTTGTTTTTTTAATAAGAATTTATTTTTCGTCTAATAACATAATTAATTTAGTTTTAAAAAAGTTGATGAACCATTTTTTGATCACCTAGTTAATCTCACATATTAATAAATTCGGTCGGGACCCACAGTTGTGGACCTCGAAAGGTGCTTAACACCTTGCTTTCGAGGTAACTTGACGCCTTACCCGATTTCTGGTGATGTAGGCTTTTAAACAGATTTTCGTGTAATTAATTTAGTAAGGTTCCCTAACGCACCACAACTTGTTTAGGTGGCGACTATTCTTTCTTTTTCAATTCTGCAAGAGTTGTTGCATGTCGAGTTTCACTTTTCGCGAGAAAAATGGGGCGCAATAGTGGGTTCCACTCGTGGCTTCTAAGGGAAAATTTCAACCCTTACTGGAATTCAACCAACAAGTGTCAACCACGAGTCATCGTAGCCAACGATGGTTCGTTGGATGGCTCGTTGTTTCTAGGAAATGTCAGGGCTGGGTTCTGAGCTGGAATACCATAGATGACAGGACGACCTGTTACTCCTCACAATGGGTCGTTCCAGGTCTCGTTGGTTCTCAAAAGGCAACTGGCAGGCTGAAAACGACTCAGACAATGGGTCGTTACTTCTGACAATGATTCGTTGTCTCGATCATTCTGAGACAAAATTTTCTGGTTCTTTCATACAGAGTCTGAGTTTGGTCTAGGAAAGCTTTTGGGTGTTACAATATCTCCCTCTTGGGATCATTCATCCTCGAATGAAGGCTAAAGCTACTGGAAAACTGGGAAAAGAGCTGTAATTCCCAAACTGAAACTATAAACTGATTTCTGAAGGAGTGACTGACTCCGAACTAGAATAGGAATACTAACTGAGTTGATGCAACTAAGATGTATACTGAAAACATGAATAGAGCTAATGAATGCGGAACTGAATAGAGTACTGAGGAGGAATTTAATACCTGATGCTGAAACTGAACTGGAAGGGAATAAATGGGGATATTTAGTCATCATGTCTACTTCTGCTTCTTATGTGGCCCCCTCAACTAGCTAGTTCCTCCGCAAGACTTTTACCAAAGAGACTTCCTTGTTTCTCAGCTTACGAACCTGATGGTCTAGGATCTGGATAGGACTTCTTCGTAAGAGAGATTATCCTTCACTCCCACACTGTCTAGTGGCACAACTGAGCTCGGATCACCGATGCACCTCTTCAACAGTGACACATGGAAGACTGGGTGCATAGATGCTAACTCCGAAGGTACTTCTAGCTCATAGGCCACATTGCCAATTCACCTCAGAATCCTGTAGGTTCATATATACCTCGGACGGAGTTTTCCTCTCTTTCTAAACCTCATCAACCCTTTCATAGGTGAAATTTTTAAATAAACCCAATCATCTACAACAAATTCTAACTCTCTCCTCCTTACATCAGCATAGGATTTCTAACGGCTCTGAGCTTTTTTAAACCTTTCTTTGATAAGTTGCACTTTCTGCATAGCTTCTTGAACTGAGCCTGGTCCTATCAAAGTAGCTTCGTCAACTTCAAACCACGCTATCGGAGACCTACACCTTCTCCCATATAAGGCTTCAAACGGGGCCATCTGTATACTGGAGTGGTAGCTGTTGTTATATGCAAACTTGATGAGAGGTAGGTGATCATCCTAACTGCCCTTGAAGTCGATCACACAAGATCTCAACTTGTCCATTTGTCTGAGGGTGAAAAGTTGTGCTGAGTTTGACCTGAGTACTGAGTCCTTTTTGAAATGATGGATAAGAGAACTCCATGCAGTCTGACCAACTCTCAAATGTACAGTCTAGCAGAATCCTTAGCTGAGTCTGTAGTTTTAATTAGGAGGAAATGTGCTGACTTAGTCATCCAATCTACTATCACCCAAATTGAATCATGTTGCCGATAAGTACGAGGTAGACCTATAGTGAAGTCATATTCACTTCTTCCCACTTCCACATGGGTATGCTGATATCCTGGGTGGATAGAATATCTGGAGCTATGCGCTTCTGTTGGTATTCACTGTCTCAGGTCATCTATGTCTAGAACACATAGTCTGCCCTGATAACGGAGTACACCATCTCCCTTTTTGGAAAAAGCCTCCACTTCTTTTCTTAGAACTGCTTCTTTCAGCTTAAGTAGTATGGGATATTCATGCTGCTTTGACTTAACCTCCACAACTAACGAGGATTATGACCCACTCTACAAGACTACTCCGCTCTCAGCTGAATCCACCAACTGCACTCCCAACCGAGCTAACCTGTGAATATCTTTTGCTAGATCTTTTCTGCCCTCTTCAACACAAGTAACGCTCCCCATAGATATCTTGCTCAAGGCATCCACCACTATATTTTCCTTATCCGGGTGGTACAACACACTCATGTCATAATCCTTCAATAACTCCAACCACTTTCTCTGACAAAGGTTCAAATTCTTTTGACTGAACATGTATTGAAGGCTCTTGTGATCTGTGAAAATATTCACATGAACCCCATAAAGGTAATGTCTCCATATTTTCAAAGAAAACACCACTACTGCTAATTCCAAATCATGAGTCGGATAATTCTCTCATGAACCTTGAGTTGTATAGAGACATAAGCTATCACCTTACCCTGCTGCATCAGAACGCAACCGAGGCCAACTCTGGAAGCATCACAATGGACCACGAACCCATCTGTTCCTTATGGTAAGGTCAAAACTGGAGTTGTAGTGATTCTAGTCTTGAACTCTTGGAAACTCTTCTCACATGCATCTGATCACTGAAATTTCACCTTTTTCTAAGTTAGTTTAGTCAGAAGAGACACAATAGAAGAAAATCCCTCTACAAACTGTCGGTAATAACCAACTAGACCCAGGAAGCTCCTGATATCTATTGGGGAAATGGGTCTTGGCCAGTCTCTCACCGCTGCTATCTTTTGAGGATCTATTTGAATGCCCTCACCTGAATCCACATGACTAAGGAAGGCCACCGACTTCAGCCAAATTCACATTTGCTGAATTTAGTGAACAGTTGGCGATCTTTGAGTGTCACGACCCGAACATAGGCCCAGATTGAGACACGGGGACAAGAAATCCCAAGAGGCTCCAAGTCGACCCATGACATGAACATGAAATCTAAATCTCAACATAAATAAAAGCGAAAGTCTAACATGTATAGCATGGCGGAAGTATGAATATCTGATAACATCGAATATCTGAATACATAATACAAGTCTGAAGCTGAATACATGCTATGTTTGATAAGCTCTACTATTGACGAGTTGATGGAACAATACCCCAACTAACTCACTAAGTTTGAAACTGAAAATGCTAAATATAAATGATAAGAAGGGCCCTCGAAGGATGGGGGCTCACCAACACAAACTGAGATATCCTAACACTGGAAATCTGACTAGCAGCGAGACTGAGCCTGAATATCTGAGCCTATATCATAAACCAATAAAACATAGAGTATTGGGTCAGTACGTGGAATGTACCGAGTATGTAAGGTAAGTAAAACCACTAAGTAAGTAAAATCAGAGATCATACATATCATAAACATTTCATCATAAGAGTCTGAGAGTAGGGCTTGTATGCTATTATCTGAAAACATGACTTATACATGATTGAATATCATAACTGAATCGAATGACCCAAAGCTGAAAACTTATAATCATAAGTAAAACTGAACATTGGGTCAACCTGCTGAAAACATAATATCATGACTAATGAACATGCATAACTGAAATCATAAGGAACAATGGAAGACTGGTCTTATAACAGACAATACCACAATGGAGCTTACATGGTCCCAACTATTACACTAAAGTGGGCAGAGCCGTCCAAAATCTTGCCAGGGCTAAGCACACTACAATGATATCGATATCAAGCTGAAGGCCTATTTGAGGCAGGGGAAGCTCACAAGGGAGGTCCCAAATAATCTGAATATACCTACCTACGTTGGCACATAGTTTTGAGGCATAGGATTGACTGACCCTTAGCCTACTCGGTGCTAGACACTACTCCCAAAAATATGCATATGCTCTCCATCATTTTTCAACAAAGCTAAACCATCGTCTAGTAACGAAGTTGAATCATAACACACATGCATAGTCTGAAATCATAACATGAGAAGCCTTGGGCTCAAACCATACCACAAGCTGAAAATAATAGGAGTCTAGAATCCAAAACTATGTGGTAAGCTAATAACATGAAATTTAGATAAATCATGAACCATACTTGATTATATGGGATTGCCCAATACTTAAACATTCTTGACATATACTTGATCATTCAAAAACATGGAAATAGATATGGGTAATTCGAAATTATACTTTCATCATATACATCTCATCATGCTTGAATACATATGATAAAAAATTTTAATCGACTTTTGTCCTTTTACTTGACAAGTTCTATAACCAGTATTATACTAATAATGAGGATACCGCATTGGGAATAGCCGGGATAACTCAGAGGACTAAAAATCCTCGTGTTACCACTCCAAATCTGGATTGGTAATAGCCGGGATAGCTCAGTTGGTAGAGCAACATTCTAGAACCTCCATGGGTGGACATCATAATTTGTAAAAACATGAAAACATAATTTGTAATTGAAAATATTGTAAAATATGTCCATGAATCATAATTCAACATTAGAAACATATATAGATCATGCCCATGATTGGTATTTTTAAAATTTGCATGATGGGTTAAAACCCCATAGATTCATCAACTAGAATTTTCATGAAATTGAAGAGATATTGGGCATGGGTGTGGATGAATGCACCCATTCATAACCTTGCATACCTAGAGAAATCTGATTTCACAAACCCTCTTGAAAGCCCAATGGAATTGGGGAAGAACTTGATGAATCCTTAGCTTGACCACCCTTAAAAACAGTAAGTTTGCATGCATGGAAGAGAATGAGTTTAGAATGAGCTTAATCCTCTTAAAACACCCTTTTTCTGAGCTTAAAATGACGTAGTATACGCCTTAGGAACTTAGAATTATGGAAAAGCCCTTAATAAATTTGCAGAAAAATACTCACTGTCAGTCCCAATGAGGGACTAGACGAATCATGGTCTGGAGGGACGATTTGTCGTCTACCTGTCGTTGCCATCACTAGAATCATACATCTGTGGGTCACCATGAGGGATACCATGACTCTTGGTTTACCCAACTACTCGTGGTGACCAAGTCGTGGCCTACACTGTCCAAACTCTTCACCTTCAAGCCCACTACTGACCACGAGAGACTTAACGACTCGTGGCCCTGACCACGATTCGTGGCCTCTCCCGTGGTAAACTCCTTGGCCCAAAAATCTAACCAAGTCCACCCTCCTCCCCACGATTCACTTAACGACTCGTGGTGCATCTCACGGGTCACTAGACGACTCGTCTTGTGACCTAGTGCAAAAAATCCAGTTTTCTCCGTTTCAACCCTCGGGTCTGATCTTAGGGATTTCGGAGTATTACAATATCTCCCCCTTGGTAACATTCATCCTCGAATGTGGGAAAATATACTGAAAAGTTGAGAAATGCAACTGCCATATCAAATACTGAACATTTAAAGCTGAAAACTGACGGAGTGACTGACTCCGGACTGAATTACATGACTGAACTGAATTCATGAATCATACATTAACATGAAAGAAAATGGGGCACATTAACTGAACATGAAACTGAATAGAGTACTAGGGAGGAAACCGATACCTCAAGCTAAAACTGAGCCGGGAAGGAATAGATGCGGGTATTTAGCCATCATATCTGCTTTGGCCTCCCACATAGCTCCCTCAACATGTTGGTTCCTCCACAATACCTTAACTGAGGCTACTTTTTTGTTCCTTAGCTTCCGAACCTGACGATCAAGTATTTCCACCGGAACCTCCTCATAGCTAAGGCTATCCTTCACACCTACACTCTCCACTGGGACAACCAAAGACGGATAACCCAAGCACTTCTTTAAGACCGATACATGGAAAAGTGGATTAACTGAAGCTAATTTTGAGGGCAACTCCAACTTATATGCTACCTTTCCAACTCGTCTCACAATTCGGTACAGGCTAACATAATGGGGACTGAGTTTCCCTTTCTTTCTGAACCTCATCACTCTCTTCATGGGAGATACCTTCAGAAACACCCAATCATCAACTTCAAACTCTAGTTTTCTCCTCCTCACATACGCGTAGGACTTTTGACGACTCTGAGCTGTTTTCAAACTTTTCCTTATAAGCTGAACCTTCTCCATAGCCTCATGAATAGAATCTAGTCCTTTCAAAGCAGCTTCACCGACCTCAAACCATCCAATGGGCGATCTATACCTCCACCCATAAAGAGCATCAAATGGAGCCATTTGAATGCTGGATGGTAGCTGTTGTTATATGCAAACACAATGAGAGGAAAATGAACATCCAACCTACCCTTGAAATCAATCACACACGCTCTCAACATATCCTCTAGAGTCTGAATAGTCTGCTCCGCCTGATCATCTGTTTGCAGGTGAAATATTGTGCTAAGCTTGACCTGAGTACCAAGTCCCTTCTGAAACGATCTCCAAAACTGGGAGGTAAACTGAGTACCTCTATCTGATATGATGGACAAGGGCACTCCATGCAACTGAACTAACTCCCGAATATACAACTTAGCATAATCCACTGCTGAATTAATGGTTTTGACCAATAGAAAATGAGCTGCTTTAGTCAACCTATCTATAACCACCCAAATAGAGTCATATTGTCGATGAGTACGAGGAAACCCTGTAATGAAGTCCACATTGATTTCCTCCTACTTCAAAGTAGGAATACTAGTATCTTGGAGCACACCTCTAGGTCTTTGATGCTCAACCTTCACCTGTTGATAATTCGGACACTTAGCCACAAACTCTACTATGTCCTTCTTCATGCCATTCCACCAATAGACTTTCTTATAAGTCATAGTACATCTTAGTGGCATCTGGATGTATAGAATATCTAGAACCATGAGCCTCATGCAACATTCTCTCCCTTAGTTCATCAACGCCCGGTACACATAAACGACCCTGATATCATAGCACACCATCTCCCCCTTGGGAAAAGACCTTCACTTTATGACTCTGAATGGATTTCTTCAACTTTACCAAAATAGGATCCTCGTCCTGCCTGGGTTTGACCTCGATCACCAAGGAATATTCTGACCCATTCTAAAAAATGACACCACTATCCGTCGAGTCAACAAGACGAACTTCTAGCCATGCAAGCCGATGCACATCCTTCACTAACTCTTTTCTTTCCTCATCTACATGGGACACACTCTGCATAGAAAGCCTGATAAAAGCGTCTTCCACCACATTATCCTTGCCCGGATGATAAAGGACACTCATATCATAATCCTTCAAAAGCTCCAACCACCTCCCCTGATGAAGATTCAGATCCTTTTGAGTGAACACGTATTGTAAGCTCTTGTGGTATGTATAAACATCCACATGGACCCTATACAGATAGTGCCTCCATATCATCAAGGAAAATACTACTGCCGCCAACTCGAGGTCATGACTCTGTAGTTCTTTTCATGGACCTTCAGTTGTCTAAAAGCATAGGCTATAACTTTACCATGCTGCATTAATACATAACCAAGATCGATACTTGAAGCATCATAATATATCACAAACCCATCGGTACCCTCGGGTAGGGTCAGCACTAGTGCTGAGGTGAGTCGAGTCTTCAACTCTTGGAAACTATTCTCACAAGCCTCCGACCATTGAAACTTTACTTTCTTCTGGGTCAACTTAGTCAACAGTGTTGCAATGGATGAAAACCCTTCAACAAACCTCTGGTAGTAGCCATATAAACCCAAGAAACTCCTGATCCGAAGGATTCACTGGTCTAGGCCAATTCTTCACCGCTTCTATCTTTTAAGAGTCCACCTGTACACCCTCACTTGACACTACATGGCCCGAAAATGCTACTGAGTCTAGACAAACTCACACTTGCTAAACTTAGCATATAATTGATGATCCTTAAGAGTCTGTAGCACCACCCTTAAATGAGTGGCATGCTCCTCCTCGCTCCAAGAATATATGAGAATATCATCTATGAACACAATCACGAACATATCCAAATATGGCTTGAACACCCTATTTATCAAATTCATAAAAGCTGCAGGAGCATTAGTTAGTCTAAAAGACATAACTATAAACTCATAGTGACCATATTGAGTCCTGAAAGCTATCTTCGGAATTTCACTCTCCCGAACCTTGAGCTTATGCTATCCGGATCTGAGGTCTATATTTAAAAAACACTTAGCACCCTAAAGTTTGTCAAACAAGTCATCAATTCTGGGGAGGGGATACTTGTTATTGATGGTGACTTTGTTTAATTGTCGATAGTCAATGTACATCCGAAGGGAACCATCCTTCTTTTGGACAATGGTGCACCCCACGGGGATTTTCTAGGTCTGATGAAACCCTTGTCTAAGAGGTCCTTCAACTGATCTTTCAACTCCTTTAACTTGGTTGGGGCCATTCTGTGAGGAGGAACAAATATAGGCTGCGTATCGGGAAGAAGGTCAATACCAAAATTGATCTCCCGCTCGGGAGAAATTCCCGATAAATCATCTGGAAACACTTCTTGATATACGCACACTACAGGAACTGACTGGATAGTCGGGGTTTCAGATGTAGCATCCTTAAACCTAACTAGATGGTACACACAACCCTTAGAAATCATCTTTCTGGCCTTAAGGTAGGAAATAAAATTACCTACATGCATAACTGAACTACTGTTCCACTCTAGGACTAGCTCACCTAGAGATCAGAATTCTACCGCACGAGTTCTATAATTTACTGAGGCATAACATGCATGTAGCCAATCCATGTCAAAGATAACATCAAAATCTGTCATAGCTAGCTCTACTAAATCTACTGAGGTGACTTTCTGAAGGACTGTGATAGGGAAATTTCCATATGCCCGTCGAACTGTAACTGAATCACCTACTGGAGTAGAGACTGAGAAGAATTATGATAGGATTTCAGGACTGACTCTGAAACTACTAGCAACATAGGGTGCTATAAAAGATAAGGAAGCCCCTGTATTTAACAATGCATATACATCAAGGTGGAATACTCGTAGCATACCAATGACTACATCTGGAGAGACTTCCTGCTCTTGACAAGATTCGAAGGCATAGAATCTGTTCTGACGCTGACCACCACCCATACTAGTGGACGCACCCTGCTGAACTGTGCATGCTAGTGGGGCTACTAAACAAGTGTCTAGGCCTCGACCCATATCATGTCCCTGTTTGGCTACTGGACAATCTCTAAGTATATGTCAGGGCTTCCCACACCCAAAACAAGCACCTGAACCGGCTAAACACTAGCCCGTGTGTCTGTGGACACACCTGCCACACTCTGGAATGCTGGACTCTGCGGGTCTGCTCCCCTGGCCTCGAGAGCCTGATACTCATCCCCTCTAGTGGGACTGCTAACGGTGCCCACCTGATCTCTGCTGGGAGAATCCAAAGTTATCGGTCTTGGCCATCTTGGCCTCTCTCTCCCACTCACTTACCTGCACCGCCTCCATCTGCTGGGCGTACAAAACTATCCGGGGGAAGTCAATGTCCTGATGAAGCATCATGGTCCGGCAATCTTTGACCAAATAGTCTGCTATCCCATGCACGAACTGACTCACTCTGGCTCTCTGATCTGCCACCATCTTAGGTGCATACTTGGACAAGCGAGTGAACTCTAAAGCATACTCCTGGACTGTCATCTTTCCTTTCTTTAGGTTCACAAACTCAGCTGCTTTAACTCCCTCATCTCACAAGGGAAGAATCGATCCAGAAATGCGGTATGGAACTCATCCCAACCTATGGGGCCTGCTCCAACTGCCCTATTATCCTTCCATTGCCTGAATCAAATGTGCGCAACCCCTTTCAATTGATACGAGGCTAAATCTACGCACTCCTCCCCAGTCACCCCTATGATCTGGGTGATCTTCACAACTTCATCAATAAACTCATGTGGATCCTCATCCACCTTTGATCCGAGAAACTCTGGAGGATTCATCCTCATGAAATCTCTAACTCTCGCCGCTGCCGCATTCCCATTATGAGGGACATGCGCTACCGCCTGTTGGTTGACCTGGGCGGTTAAAGCCTGAGCTAACATCTAAATAGCAGCCTTAAACTTTGCATGGGCCACCTGCTAGGGTATATGATCCTCGGGGGCTGGTAGGGCGTGCTGGTGCCCATCCCCATTTCTATTCTCGTGGTCATTTCCGTTTCCATTTCTTCTTCCATTAACTCGTGAGGAGGCATAATTCTGCAAACGTGTATATCACGAGTTAGAAGGATAAAGAGACATTTCATCGCATGACATGGATCATGAAAGAAGGGAAAATTTCCTAAATGTTTCATAGTTCTTCGTTATAAGTATGGCGCGCTTCACACTTATGAAAAAGACTCTATTTAACGCGTCTTTCAAACACTCTAGGACACTTCAAAACCTAATGCTCTGGTACCAAATTTATCACGATCCGAATATAGGTCCGGATCGAGACACGGGACAAGGAACCCCGAGAGGCTCCAAATCGATCCATGGCAGGAACATGACATCTAAATCTCAACATAAATAAAAGCAGAAATCTAACATGTATAGCATGGAAGAAGTCTGAAAATCTGATAACATCGAATATTTGAATATATAACATAAGTTT
>JACEIK010005369.1:43459-67563 GCA_018107945.1 Datura stramonium | reverse complement strand
CGAATGACCCAAAGCTGAAAACTGATAATCATAAGTAAAACTGAACATTGGGTCAAACCTGTTGAAAACATAATATCATGACTGATGAATATGCATAACTAAAATCATGAGGAATAATGGGAGACTCGTCTTATAACCGACATTACCACGATAGAGCATACGTAGTCCTGACAATTACACTCAAGTGGGCAGAGCCGTCCAAAATCTTGTCAGGGCTAAGGACGCTACCATGATATCGATATCAAGTTGAAGGCCCATTCGGGGCAGGGGAAGCTCATAAGGGAGGTCCCAAATAATCTGAATAACCTATGTTGGCATGTAGCTCTAAGGCATAGGGTTGACTGACCCTTAGCCTACTCGGTGCTAGACACTACTTTCAAAAACATGCATATGCTCTCCATTATTTTTCAACGAAGCTGAATTATCATCTAGTGACGAAGCTAAATCATAACATACATGCATAGTCTGAAATCATAACATGAGTCTTGGGCTCAAACCATACCACAAGTTGAAAATAGTGGGAGTCTAGAGTCCAAAATCATGTGGTAAGCTAATAACATGAAATTTAGATAAATCATGAAACATACTTGATTATATGGGTTTTTCTAATACTTAAACATACTTGACATAGACTTGATCATTCGAAAACATGGACATAGACATGGATAACTCGAAATCATACTTTCATCATATACATCTCATTATGCTTGAATACATATATCATAAATCTCAACTTTTATGAACTTCCATGGTGGGAATCATAATTTGTAAAAACTTGAAAACATAATTTGTAATTAAAAATATTGTAAAATATGCCCATGAATCATAATTCAACATTAGAAACATGTATAGATCATGCCCATGATTGATACTTATAAAATTTGCATATTGGGTTAAAACCCCATAGATTCATCAATTAGAATTTTCATGAAATTGAAGAGGGATTGGGCATGGGTGTGGACGAATACACCCATTCATAACCCTGCATACCTGGAGAAATCTGATTTCACAAACCCTCTTGAAAGCCCAATGGAATTTGGGGAAGAATTTGATGAATCCTAAGCTTGATCATCCTTAGAAACCACTAAGTTTGCATGCATGGAAGAGAATGGGTTTAGAATGAGCTTAATACTCTTAAAACACCCTTTTTCTAAGCTTAAAATGACGTAGTATAGGCCTTAGGAACTTAGGAATTATTGAAAAGCCCTTAATAAATTTTCAGAAAAATACTCACTGCCAGTCCCAACGAGGGATTGGACGAATCGTGGTCTGGGGGGACAACTCGTCGTCTGCCTGTCGTTGCATCACTAGAATCATACCTCTGTGGGTCATCACGAGGGACACCATAACTCGTGGTGACCAAGTAGTGGCCTGCACTGTCCAAACTCTTCACCTTCAAGCCCACCACTGACCACGAGAGACTTAATGACTCGTGGCCCTGACCACGATTTGTGGCCGCTCCCGTGGTCAACCCCCTGGCCCAAAAATCTAACGAAGTCAACCCTCCTCCCATGAGTCACTTAACGACTCATGATGCGCCTCATGGATCACTAGACGACTCGTCTTGTGACCTGGTGCAAAAAATCTAGTTTTCTCTATTTCAATCCTTGGGTCTGATTTTAGGGCTTTCGGGGTATTACATTGATAGTATACAATACTATCCTCAGATGGTTAGCATGCTTCTCCTTATTTCTGAGTATACCAAGACGTCTTCTATGAGCACAATGATGAACATGTCCAAATACTATTTGAATACCCTATTCATCAGGTCCATGAAAGCTGCAGGGACAGTAGTTGGTCCAAAGGACATAACCACAAATTCATAGTGACCATAATGAGTTCTGAAGGTTGTTTTTGGTATGTCACGTTCCCTGACCCTAAACTAATGATACCCCGATCTGAGATCCACCTTAGAAATACAATTGGCTCCCTGAAGCTGATCGTACAAGTAGCCAATCCTGGGTAGGGGGTACCTGTTCTTAACTGTAACTTTGTTCAGTTGACGGTAGTCAATATACATTCTGAGAGTACCATCCTTCTTTTGCACGAACAACACTGGAGCACCCTATGGAGAGATGCAGGGCCTAATGAAACCTTTATCCAAAAGGTCTTTCAGTTGTTTTTTCAACTCCTTAAGCTCAGCTAGAGCCATTTTATAAGGAGGAATAGGGATAGGCTGAGTGTCTGGGAGAAAGTATATGCCGAAGTCTATTTCCCGTTCGGGAGCGACTCCGAGAAGATCTTTGAGAAACACATCAGGGAATTCACTGACAACTGAAACTGACTAAATAGTTAGGTTCTCAGAGCTAGAATCTTTGACCCGAACTAGATGATATATACACTCTTTTGAAATCATCTTCCTTTCCTTAAAGTAGGTAATAAACTAATCCTTAGGTGCTGAAACACTACCCCTCCATTCTAAGACTGGCTTGTTGGGAAACTGAAACCTGACGACTCTAGTTCTGTAGTCGACCGAGGCATAACCGGAATGTAACCAATCCATGTCAAGAATGAGGTCAAAATTGACTATGTAAAGCTCTACTAGATCAACTGGAATAACTTTACTCAACACTAAGACTGGGCAACTTCTATATACCCGGTTGGCTCTAACTGACTCATTAACTAGGGTAGAGATCGAGAATGGTTCTGAGAGGACTTTTGGACTAATTTCAAACTGAACAACTACATAGGGAGTCATGAATGATAGTGTGGCTCCTTGATCTAGTAGGGCATACACATCTAAATGGAAAAGACGTAACATACCCGTGACCACGTCAAGTGAGCTCTCCTAATCCTAATGAGAGGACAAAGCATAAAAAGAGTTTTGGCGCTAACCGCCATCCAAACCTGAAGTAATCCCCTAGTGAGTTGAATGACCTACTGAGGCTGTTGAAGTAGACTGAGTTCTCCCCCATCCTATGATGGACACTCCTTTAACCTGTGACCCAACTGCCCACATCCAAAGCAACCCTCTTTGCCCATGCGGTATTCACCTGGATGGTTCTGCCACACTTAGGACAAGCTGGGTAACAGTTGCTGGCACTATAACTTTGGGATTGAGAGTCAGATGCTCCACCCTTCCAATTTTAGAGGGATCGAAAATAAGAGGCGCTGGCCGATATGGGTGCTGGGGTTCTTTGTTGCTGCTGCTGTGGGCGACTACTGCTGCTGGACCTCTGGTGGCTATAATCTGACTGACTTGTTCTCCCACTCAATATCCTTCAACTTCTCTACCTCGATCTGCTGTGCATGAATGATGAGACTAGAGAGGTCGATGTCCTTGATGAGCATTGCAGTTCTGCACTCCTTAAGTACCAAATATGACACTCCATTGACGAATTTAAGGATGTGAGCCCTTGGCTCAAAAACCATCTCTGAAGCATACCTCGACAACCGAGTGAACTCCAATGCATATTCATCCATTGTCCTGTTACCCTGTCTCAGATTCATAAATTCAGCAACCTTGGCCTCCCATAATTCTCGAGGAAAGAGTCTGTCTAGAAATGTCATAGCGAATTCATCCCACTCTACTGATCCTGCTTTTGCTGGCCTCCCTTCCTTCCACTAATTGTACCAAATCCGAGCCACCCCTTCCAACTGGTAGGCAGCTAGATCGGCACTTTCCACGGAACTAACACCCACAATCCGGGTGATCTTTTGCACCTCATCTACAAACTCTTGTGGGTCCTCTCCCACCTTAGATTTATGAAAAGATAGAGGGTTCATTCTGGTGACTGAAACCACCTGCTGGTTCACTTGGTTGGTCACCGTTTGACAGTAGCTGGATTGCCGCTTGGAATTCTACTGAGGACACTTGGTCATCCTGAGGGGCTGCTTGAGCTAATGGGGCAGGTCTGTTAGCATTGCTAGCCCTCCTTCTATTTCCTCATTTTTGAGGCATATTATAACTGAAATGAATAAAGCATAAGTTAGGAGGACATTTTTGAAATTCAACTTGAACGCACGATAAGAAGTATGAACAAAAGAGAATTTTTTCTAATAACGTCTTGTAGCCTCCCCTTCATAAGTGTGGCGCGCTTTACACCCATGAAAAGGTCTCTACTTGACGCGGCTTTCATATAGGATACTCGAAACCTAGTGCTCTAATACCAAGTTTGTCACAACCCGAGTCTGCACCCTGAACAAGACACAGTACTTGGTGCCACAAGTTACCCCAAGCTAACCCATGGTATATCATTACACTAGTAAACTTAAACATAAGTGGAAGCTGTATAAAATAATTATCCACGAAATACTGATTTGAAAAGTGTAAATATATCTGGAAAGAATACTGAACAACTGTGTCTAAAAGCCAACTACTAACTGATGAGTTGCTGGTACAAGCTCCCAGCTAACTTCAATATATGTCTAGAAAAGAACTAACTGAAAAAAAAGACAATTATCATCCTTATAAGACGAGGACTGGCCAAAAGGACTGCTGCTGCTGAAATCGTCTGAGGGAACTACTGACGATACTGAGACTGAGAATGTGCACCTGTATCATAACACGATACATCATGAAAAGTATGCGTCAGTACTTTGAATGTACTAAGTAAATGAGATATACAATAAGCATGGAAAAATAAGCACTGAACTGAAATAACATGAAATGACCAATCGATAATGAATACTGATAAAAGTTGAGCTATAGCTAATGTGATCAATAATAACCCTAATTGATAGTCATAAACATATCCTGAAACTGAGTGACTAAACTGAGCTATATTGAAACTAAGCTAAACTAAAACTATATTAACAAGTGGGAGAGTCTATAACCAACATGTAACCACGTAAGCTAAATGCAGAGTTCGATGTATATACCCCATTAGAGAAAGCCCACTGTACCTTTCCAGGGTATAGTGGTTGAGCTGGGTGATACAAGTTTGGGGCCAGTTGGGCCAATAATCTAAGGTGGCAACATAGTTTTGGGAACCTGGGTGCACTGGAACCTGGTCCACTCGGTGCCAAGTACTACTCCCATTGGATAGTCCTAACTTAACTACTAAGCTGATAGCTCAAACCTGGGGTCCTAGACTTAGTCAGAAATACTTATCTGGAAGTAACTTAAGAGTTTGTAGGACCGGATAACTAAAAATCGATGTTCTAAGACTGGTCTGAGCTGTTTATCTGGAAGCGTCATATCCGCCTAAAGAACTAACTGATAACTAATACTAGGGAGTATTACTGAACTAAACTCCTTAAAAAATGAAATATCGCCAAATTGATAAGCTCTCTTACCGTAAGATACTGAAAAAGGTAAATTGCTAACTGAGACTGAACTAGCATTCAAACTGACTGTCAATCCACAAAATGGTAATAACATGAAAATTCAAGAACTAATAGAGTCAAGTAGTATTTGTATCTAGACAATTATGCAAGACCTGGTTTACTGTATTCGCAGAATTAGGGCTAAACAAATATTTTATGAAGAGAACAACAACATGCGCGATAAATGATGAAAACATTGCAAGATTTCACAAGGATTTCAAATTCACAAGAATATTCATAATCTGACGGAAGCTAACCCTATTTCTGATATTCAAGGCTAAGACTGATAAGCAATTACAGAAGGGTTTTGGGGAACAAGGAAAGAATAATTCCCTTATTGAATTCCCATATACCTGGAGTCAAATTTCCTGGAAAGGATCTGGAGAATCTGAGGAGAAAACTTGAAACCTGAGTCTCCTATTTGAGGTTTCTATGTTCTGAGCTTGAGAGAATGAGAGGAATGAAGAGGAAACATTGATTACCTCCCTAAATAACCTTAATATAACCCAAAAATGACATAGTTTAGGATCCCCGAAAGAAAATCTGGAAAACTGCCTGATAGGAACCAGCGGGTCACACAACGAGTCGTTAGTTGACACCATGACTCGTTGGGACCAGTCGTTGGTCCTGGGCCTGAGATTTATGCTTACTAAAAATGGGCCACGAAAGGGAACGTGGATGGACCAATGGGTTTTTGGTTCCTCTCATAGTCGCTGACAAGGAAAACTTGGTCCCTCTGCTAACGGATGACACAATGAGTCATTGGTAGAACCAACGAGTCGTTGTGTTTACTTGTGGTCACCACTGCCTTGACCTAAAAGGTTTTTGGATCTGTCGATGGGTGAAAATGATGACTCATTAGAGGTGATAACAAGTTGTGGGTTCCACTCATGGATCCTAAGGGAAAATTTCAACCCTTATTGGAATTCAACCAACGAGTGTCAACCACGAGTATACGTAGCCAACAACGGTTCGTTAGATAACTCGTTGTTTCTGGGAAATATCAAGGCTGGGTTATGAGTTGGGAATATCACAGCTGATAGGACGATCGTTACTCCTCACAAGGGGTCATTCCAGGTCTCGTTTGTTCTCAAAATGCAACTGGCAGGCTGACAATGACTCAGACAATGGTTCATTACTTCTGACAACAACTCGTTGTCTCAATCATTCTGAGATAAAATTTTCTGATTCTTTCATGTAAAGTCTGAGTTTGGGGTAGAAAAATTTTGGGGTGTTACAAAGTTCCATAAGACGTTTAAGCCAAAGGGATTCTTGCACAACTGATGAAAGTGCCACGAATTCTGCTTCCATTAGCGATAAGGCTATGCATGATTGCTTCTTGATACTCCATGATATGACGCTATTGTTAAGCAAGAATACATGTCCAGAGGTGGATTTTCTCTCGTCTAAATCTCCTCCCCAATTAGCATCAGTGTAGCCTTTGGGTTGTAGATTATTCTCTTGATAACGTAAGGAATAGTCAGTTGTGCCTTTAAGATATCTCAATATCCTTTTAACTGCTTTCCAGTGTTGTTGTCCTAGGTCAGACTGATATCTGCTAACTAGCCCAACAACATAATAGATATCAGGTCGAGTACACATCATAGCATACATTAGGCTTTTGATTGCATTGGCATAAGGAACCTTTCTCATTTTTTTCATTTCTTGTGGAGTCTGTGGGCACATCCTTCGACTTAAAGCTTCATTTTTAGAAATAGGAGTGTTTATGAGTTTGCAGTCTTGCATGTTAAAACATTCAAGAACTTTCTTAATGTAGGGTTATTATGAAAGAGATAACAACCTTTTCAAACGATCTCTTGAAATCTTATCTCCAAGAATGTATGACGTTTCACCCATGTCTTTCATCTCAAATGTAGATGATAACCACTCTTTTATTTTTTTACATACTCGATGTCACTTACAGCTATAAGTATGTCGTCTACGTACAGTGATAAGATTACAATTTTATCTTTAGATCTTTAGATGTACACACAATGATCTTCATGAACCATAATAAAATCATATGATATTATTGAATTATGAAAATGTAAAAATACCATCGTCTATAAGATTGTTTAAGGCCATAAATCGACCTATGGAGTCGGCATACTTTATGGTCTTCGTGTTTCTTCATGAAACCAAAAGGTTGTTCTATGAAGATTTATTCTTCTAGTTCTCCATTGAGTAAAGTTGTTTTTACATCCATTTGATGCAATTCAAGATCCAAATTAGCCACTATTGACAAAATTAACCTTATTGAAGCAAAACGTACAATAGGCAAAAAAGTTTCTTCATAATCAATTACTTCCTATTGTGTGTATCCCTTAGCTACTAGGCGAGCTTTAAATCTCTCAATACTACCATCGGCCTTATGCTTGATTTTGAAAGCCCACTTTTTTCCAATAGCTTTACGACCCATAGGTAGATCAATCAATTCCCATAAATGGTTTGATTTCATTGAATCCATCTCCTCCTCCATAGCTTTTAACCATCTTTCCTATCAGGGCATGTAAGAGCCTCATTTATATTTCGTGGTTCTTTTTAATCTTGTGGAGTAACTATAAATTCTTAACCTTCGATCTTAAAACGATGATGGGGAACTTGTGGATGACTTGTTCGTCGAGGTTGAGATTGATAAATTGAATTATTAATTGGTAAGTTACTCCCACTCGGACCAGCAATATCCATAGGATTTGATTAAGATGGTGAATCTGTTGAAATAGGAACATATCCATTGCCATCAAACTGACTCCCGCTCAAATCCATTTGAATATCTGCAGCGGAAGTGGTCTGGTCCGTAGTTTCATAAAGATACAAGTCTTGACTTATCTCGCCCTGTTTAGAAAAATCATTCTCTATGAATGTAGCATCGTGTGATTCAACTTCAGATATTGTGCCACTATCTTGTTCACCTGTTAACACATAACCCTTGGATTGTTTAGAGTATCGTATAAAGATACATTTTCTTCCCCTTGGACCTAATTTTTCATGTCGGAAAAAAGGATTATGAATAAAAGCAGCACAAATCCAAGGCTTCAAAATGCTCAAATTAGGCTTTCATTTAGTCCATAATCATATGACATAGATGTAACTGATTTAGAAGGGACATGATTAAGTATAAATGCAGCAGTGGGAAAGGCATCACTGGGAGCGCATCACCCTAATAGGTGATAGGTAATTTTGCTTGTGCCATCATCGACTAACCATTTAACAAAGTTCTGTTTCTTCTATCTAATAACAAAGATTTTGTTATGAGTGTTGGAATAGTCAATTCTTTTGAATTCCCTTTTTATCACATAATTTTTTGAACTCATCGTATAAATATTCTCTCCTCGATTAGTCTTTAAAACTTTAATTTTTTTATCTAGTTGATTTTCAACTAAGTTCATGAACTTAACGAAGAAATTAAAAGCTTTAGATTTATGAGAAATCAAATAGACATAACCATATCGAGTAAAGTCATCAATAAATATGAAGAAACTATAACAACACCATGCCTTGCCCTTACATTCAATTGGGACCGATGCCTAATGAATTAATCGCAATGGAGTTTCAAACTTTCTTCATACCTTTTCCAAATGATTTTCTTGCGCTTTTTCCAACTAGACAATATTCGCAAATAGACAAATCTATTTTATCTATTGCATTCAAGAAGACCTTCTTTGGCTACGTGATTTAATTCTTTGGATGACCAATATGGACAAACCTAGCATGCCATATATTTATATCATTTTCACAATTAGAAGTAGACGAATAAGAAAAAAAAACAAACATTATTATTATTGAAACTTTGAACAACATCAAATAAAAAAAAATCTATCAAAGTAATCGCCATATTTTGTCTTGGCTAAATACATATCTAAATCATGTTCATGAAAGAAAAATTAAATCATAACATAATCAACATCCGACGGAGACTAGATTTCGATTTAATCGACGTTGCAAATAACACATCATGTAGAAATAAAGGTTCGACTACCATGCATTTAAAGTTTGTAGGTATCATCTTCTTTGACCTCCTCTCTATGGAGTTATTTCTACATAAATCCATTTGGTTCCATGTGGAATTGGCCAAAAATCTACGAAAGCATCTTTCCGTCGCTATATGTTCCTATGGTTCCCGAGTCTACAATCCAGGAAGTGATTCAATTAAATAAGTAGAACAAGAAACATTTAATTACTATGTAAATTATTAATAAAGTCACGTGATCTTTAGGGCCTGTGACAATCACGCAGCAAAGTGTTTCTTTTTCTCTGTAGCTATCGCACTTGAGCTAAATCCACGTTCAACTTTTTCTTAGGAGCGAACATCTTTCTCTCTTTAATGATTAATCATTGCTTCTTTGAGATTTTTCTTTTACCCATTTTTTTGAGAAAATCTATCATACTTGCGTTTTTCCAATGCTTTGGATCGTAACTAGCTATATACGTATTTGTAGCAAAGAATGTCAATCCCGAGGTACTCTTCCACAAGTTCCAAATGACACTTAGCATCTTCCATAGTTTTGATGCTAATGTTATGGGTCAAGTACATTTTCATATTTTTCCATCTTTGGGGTAGGGATCAACTGGCTGTTGGATTTTGCTCTTCTACAACACATAACCTGCATCTTTCGCTTCATTCACCATATTCGGCCATATGGCACAAATGCTTACACATAGTATGATCAGGACGCTTCTTATAAGTATCAAAACTTAATAATAAGTGCCCTTAACTTGGCAACCTAAGTATGACCAAACTTTTTTAATCGTGGGACCATGTCCTTGGCATTGTCATACCGTTTTAACTCTCATGATATCATTATCCATGCCGCTCAACAATGTTACGCGAGCAAGAGAATTTTTCTTTCCAAGCTTCTGATAAAACCTCAAGATCTTTCAGATGTTAAGTATATTACCACTTTCGTGAAGTTCCATACACACATTAAGAACTTCAAGAGAATCCTGCTCTTCTAGACATACCTGGATTTTCATGCTCATATTTCATAATTATCATCAAGTGTTTGTCACTTGATGTTCTTTGCAACAGTAGATATACCGATTTTAAAGAAAAGTATAAACTATCATGTGACAACTATGTAGAATTATTATAGAAATTAGATTCATATACATAATAATTCTTAAATATATAAGTATTTCAATATTTATTTCATATCAAAGTTCGAATCAAAGTTCACTAAGTTCCCAATCATCATCTAAATTCCAATATGTTGTAAATCTAACATAATTAATCATCAAGAATTATTTATTCAAATCACATAAATTCAAGATTTAATTAAAATATAAATTCTATAATAAATATATAAACGTTAAATAATTATAATAATCTAAAGAATTAAATTCTATAACAAATATAGAAATGTTGAACAACAACAATAATCTAAAGACAGGTAAATTCTATAACAAATATAGAAATATTAAATAGCAAAAATAATATAAAGAATTAAACCAAGAATTAATACAAGTCATATCACATACAAAACACCGTGGTACAAAATAAATACACATTTTCACATTATTTTTTCCATGTGAACTGAAATAGACTTAATAAAATCTCGCCGCAAGTCTTTAGACAATAATGATATCCCTCTTGGAACTATGAATTTTACTAGTTTTGGCCTATTATTATTCTTATAGGCAACCCAAGAGAACGATCCATAGTCTTTAACTTTCAAGTCAATGTACTTATTCAAGGTGATCTGAACTAACGCCCTATAAGATACCAATATAACAAAACCTATGCCACGATATATCAAGCAACCTTTAAAAATCAAGTAGCAAGGCACTACAAAGCCATGTATTTCTTTTCAATACTTAATAAACCCCAGCCCAAATGATTTTTTTTTGAATTGACTTGTTAATTCTTGTAATTTGTTTCACAAAAAGTATAAGATTATCATCTTGTACATCTGGATTCTAGTGTCGATCAACCAAATTATCAATCATATCTTTCACCCTACTATTTTGTTGCTTTGTGAAAACTCGCTTGGGTAACTTAATAACACCCAGCGATTTTCTTGTTACACATAGCGTAAAATAATTAGGACTAACCACATATAAAAACTATACAATAATTTGTATAAAAAATTTCAATTAAGGTTTGGAAAAGATAATACCAATACCGTCCATAAACTAATTTTTTTTTTCAAAGTCAAAATTTCTGAAATTCACTTCATTTAGAAATATAGAAGTCGGTCTATCTTGATATGCACAAACAAGATTTTCCATAACATGAAAACTTATGGAACAGATTAAGAGTAAGCACTATATATGACAAAAAAATGAAATTATTACTATTTTAAAGTTGAAATCTTTCAATACTTAATTTGAAAAAGAAACAAAAATCCAAAATTTTGACCACTCAACTTTTATAAATAAGAATCACAAACTTCATTGAATCTTACATAGACAGACACCGTCAATACCGAGTAAGAATAACAATAAATTTCACAATACGTAGGATGAAATTTCTCTTCCTACTTAATACTTACTTTTTTTCACTTGTTATTTGTTACACCCAACAAAAATCAATGGAATCAACTCAATGTAAGAAATCTTTCGACAAGTGTGTGTGTGTGTGTGTGTGTGTGTGTGTGTATGGTTATATATATATACACACAAGCCAAGACTAGGAAACGTAAAAAATCTTATGCTATGATACCAATGAAGAATCGAATCAAACACAATTTGCAGGATCATTGAATTATGTTATACTAGTCGATAAAGTGTAATCACATACGAAGGCGAACTACACCATATAAAGCCAGCCTAAAATCGCATCTTTGTTACAAATATTCAACTTTGAGTAAAGGTCTCTACAAGAAGATCAAGAAACTTTTCAAGAATTGAAGAAGGAAGAAGAAGAAGTTTCTCTGCTTGTTTTTTCAGCGTGCGTTAAACACAGAGATCTCCTCTAATATTTAAAGAATGTAAAAGACACCTGGGCTCAGAAGAATCCTAATCATTATATCTTTTCATCCTTTTAATATAAATTAATATATAAACAAATATATATATATATATATATATCCGATTGACTAATATAGGTTGACCCGAATCTAATTATTTCATTGATTTTAAGCTACAAATGTACTTAAAATCCGCCTCTGGCTCTAAATCAAAGTATTACTATGTATATTAAGTTGTATTAAAATTGATAGGGGATATAATAACAAAGGAAGGGCAATGCACAAACTATTCTTTTCTAATCCGCTACAAATTGTAAAACTTCTATGTTTGAAAATTCCTATGCTTAGTAATATAGGGTCTTACTTAATTATATGATGATTTTTCTTATTCTCAAAATTATACCAATTTTCAAGATGAGGCTATCAACCACCTGCCTCATTTTCTAAAGTCTAATTTTTATTTTATTCTTACAAATTGAACATGGCTATAGAAATTGTAATACCCAATTATCTGTAGAGATATCATTTAACATATTCAAGCAGGTTTCAATAAGATTATTTTAAGATCATTATTTTAAATTGCTCCTGTTTCTAAGTTTGAAATATCACTATAGTTTTATTTAAGAGTCATTTTATGTTCATCATTAGTACTCGTGCGAAAGTATTTTTTAAATTATAAAAGATGTGAAGCATGTAGCTTTTGTAAAGAAAAAGAAAAACATGTTTGACGAATATACACAGAAGGGTTTCTTGATAGTTCAAAGTTAATGATCTAGATTTTTTTTTTAAAAAAGAAAAAAAAAGATCAAGGCATATCGAGTAGACTATAATTTGTGACTTTATATACACACATATACACTAGATGCCTTTAGCCTATGCTAACTTTTTAATGGATTTATATGATAAAACATCATATCTATAACCTTTTTGAAAATTATCTTTTAGTTTGATAATGACTAGAGTTCATAATCTATTTTTGTAATAAATTAATTGCCCTTTTTATATAAATTTCATTTGTTTAAATTTCGATTTTGATTTTGGTTACACAACTTGATTAACCCTAATTCGCTATTTTTTTTGACATTAATCTAGACCATCTAAGAGGCCTAAATATATTATTTTTTGTATATTAATTGTTTCTTATAAGTTATAGTAACATTTTTTTGTTCAAATTTATTTGATAAGTTTTAAAAATGATGTATTTTATATTTAATATTTAATTTCAAATTCTCATTTGATAGTTATACAACATAATAGATATATTTTAAAATGCAAATTTTAAAAAGTCTTGTATTAACATAATATTAGAGTCAACGATCAAAATCACACCCGAATTATCAGTGTGTTTGCTATCTCACTACTCCGAACTATCATTAACTATTTAAGAATACATCTCAACTATCACTATTTTTCCTACCTAAAATATCATTACCATTTATGTAAAGAAAAGGAAACAACCTGGGACAATAGATGCTAACATAAACATTTTATGATAGTTTAGTAGGAAAGTTCAAGCATAAAACTAAAAAAAAATTAAGCGAATTACAATTTATAAAAAAAAAAAAACCCCAAAAACAAAAAACAAACAATATAAAAAATATAAAATTAAATTTAATTTTTAAATTAAAATTCGCGCTGAGTTGACTATATCAACTAAATTAGGGAAAGGGTGAGAGAATCCATTTTACTGCGATCTTGAGTTGGGATTTTATCTCTTCTATTTGTAGCAAATTTTTTATGCTGCAAGCTATTATTAGAAAGTTAAATTTCTCATTTTTTTGTTATCTTCTAATTCTAGAGCAATTGAAATGCTCATAGAAGTATCTCAATATTTCTATATTGTTCAAATAGAAGCAACTTTGAATTTCTTTGTTATTCCATGGTTAAAATATTAAGATTTGATTAGGAAAAATTGAATAAGCAAAAGTGAGAAAATAAAACAATCTTCTTTAGAGGGGAAGAAAATAATAAAACCTCCCTGCAGTTTCAATATGTTTGATTTTGGTTTTAACAAAAAATGCTTATCAATAATTTTATAAAATTAAAAATATTTTTAATTTTATATTTGTGTTTTTTTAATTTGATAATTTTAATTTTTTAAAATTCTATATCAAATCAAATCAGATAAATAAAAAACATAAAATATTAATAAAACCTTTTGATCGGCAAGCTGATAAGAAAACGATCTGCTGCTTGCCTGACCACTTCTATATATTAGAGAAATACCAAATATAAGGTACAAACTTGACTCATAAAAAGATAAATTTGACTCGGCCTTTAATTAAACTATAATAAGCAAAAACAAAACTTAAAATCGGACTAAGATGCTTTTTAGTTGCATAACCAAGAGTTATATGGATTATGTCAGGAATGCCTTTATTTGGAGGTGATTTTTAATTTTTTTTTTTAAATTTATGGTCTTTAATTTTTTTCTCCTTCAAAGATTTATATAACAAAAATGTGGATAAAAACACCCTAGTATTAAAAATAAATGAATCACAAGACAAACAAAATTGCCAAGAAAAAAAATTGTTAGACCCATGTTATACCTTATAAGACATAATCAGCTTAAAATATTATACCTTAAGAAGCTCATAAACCGAAATTATGTCCAAGGTATAAGTCATTTCTTTCGAGGCATAAGTTCGGCCTTAGAACTTACGCCTTAAGAAGCCTATACTACTCAATTTAACGCCCAAGACACAAAGCTTATGTCTACCGAACTTGGCGTCCCAAGCGCACAAGCATAATCTGGCATCGAACTTATGTTCGTGCAAAGTTCTAAAAGTTTGTTTCATGGACTGGGATAAGATCAACTATGTCCCTGAAAATATTTTCTAAAAAATTTGCCTTGCGAAATTAGGTTAGTTTTAGAACAATATGTCGAAAATTTATACTATTGAATTTGTCCCCTAAGGCACACGTTATGTCTATCAACTTACGCCAACTTCTGATAGTTGTTTGCACTCACTTATATTCCGCCCAAAGTTTTCTAAAAAGTTTCCCTTGTGAATTTGATGCATCGAACTTATGTCCCAGAGATCAACATTCTCTAAAAAGATTTGTCTTGCGAGATTAGGTCGTAGGTAAGGATACTTTGACCCACATATATTTATTAAATAAATAATAGAGACAAAATTAAAAAAACTACAAATTCATAATGCTTAACATTAAAAATCACTCTAAAATGTAAAATCCGTGCAAAACTTGAAATTATAAAGCAAGAAAGAAAAGGAATGAACTTACAATAAAACAAAATGTTTACAAATTAAATTACCTTCTGACTTAAAAAAGGGAAAAAAAGAAAGAAGAATAAAAATGGAAATTTTGGTTCGGTTAGTTCTTCCTGTTAAAACTAAATAATGTGTATACTCTCTATGTGTTTAGAACAATATATAAAACTGAAAGATATTATTCATAATAAAAAAATAAATGCATAATTATATATAAAATTAAAAAAACAAAAAAAACATTTGAGATAGTCAGTTATATGAAATTGGAAATTAAATTATGATTGAAATAAATTAAAAATATTTTTTATCTAGCTAAACAACTAAAAATATCTTCCTAATAATTGTTGCTCTTAAATAAGAAAAAAGAGGTCAATTTTATCCTGAATTATTCATAATGATAAAATTTTATCCCCCATTTAGAATTTAATAAGTGCTCTTAATTATGAGGACTTAACAAAAATTATGTTGAGATTATGAGATTATTTTAACTATTTTAATGACAATATATATATATATATATAATTTAAATATTGATTTTAACACTTAGTTTTCATAAATTTTTTAATTAAATATTTATTTTACTATTATCTTTCAAAACTATTATACCCTCGATCAAAACTTGAGATAACTTAAAGTTACAATAAGTAATATATAATATGTCAAGATATAATTTGTTGGACGGAGAGCAGAGAAAAGAGAGACAAAATAGAGAAACAAGAAAAGCCGAAAGTTGTGTAAGTTTTTTTTTTAAAAAAATTATTATTTTTTATTTTTTATAATAAATATTTTTGCTCAAATTGAATACGCAATAAAATTATTTCCATATAATATATAGGCTACCAGATAACAAATACTCCTAGATTATAGGTCCTGTAACCCACTATAACACTTTATCCGCAACACTAATTAAACTGAACAAATATAGAAAACTACTTAACATAATCTAAAAGACAAGTTCTACCAAGCTACCATGTCCCAATTTACTCAGTCCTACTTTGTTTTGAATTACTCTTCAATATTCCCTCTTTATTCAAAACTATAAACACCAAAAAATCCTCTGAATAGCAGAATTTCTTCTTTGATAAAGCCTTCTCAGTATATCTGCTAGCTGCTCTTGTGTGTTGCAATATTTCAGTACTATTTCCTCATTTGCTACCAAATCACAAATAAAATGATAATGAATATTAATATATTTTGTCCTGTTGTGGAATTTTGGGTTCTTTGTCACAGACATAATTGCTTAAAATTCTTTGTTATAGAGATAGTTGCTTTATTATCATAAAATATCTTTGTTGCTCGCTTCTACTCTTGTTGAAGATCTACTAATGCTCGCCTTAGCCAGGAAGCTTGACAAGCTGCTAAAGTTCCTGTAATATACAGTTTTTGAGGTTGACAATGATGCTATAGTTTTGCTTATTTGAACTCCAAGTTACCACACCTGAACCTAGAGTGAAAACATTTGCCGAAACACTTCGTCTATTGTCCAATGAACTTGCACAATCACTATTTGTGTACCCGCATAATATGAAATTATTGGTATATGAGTAGCAAATACCAAAGTCCACAGTTCCAACAATACACCGCAAGACTCTCTTTGCTGCTCCATAATGAACCTTTGAAGGTTATTGTATAAACCTGAAAATAACACCAACAGAAAATGCAATATTGGGTCTAGTGTGCATCAAATATATTAGACCTCCAACCAAGCTTCTAAACCTTCTTGCATTTGCCAGCTCTTCTTCATTTACCTGCTGTAATTTTTCATTGATATTCATTGGTGTATCCACAGGCTTGAAATTAAGCATGTCAAATTTATTGAGAAGGTCTCTGGCATATTTCCTTTGTGAAAGAAATATTCCTTCTTCAGTTTATGGACTTCAAGACCAAAAAAATAATGTAATAAATTCATAAGCAACATATCAAACTCATTCATCATTTGAGACTTAAATTCATCCAGAAAAAAATTAGAAGGCTAGTGTAAATGATATCATCAACACAAAGGCATATAATAATGAAATTATTACCTTCCTTCTTCACATATAAGGTGGGTTTTTATTCCCCTATTTGTATTTGATCAAGTTTCATCGTCCTTCTTATAAAGAGCCTAAAAAGAACCAATTCAGATTCAATTGCCGAGGAAGAGGTATATTGGCATCTTCACTAATTGTCCTCACTTCTCATGTATCCATAGTTTTGAAAGTATCCATCGATCTTGATATACCATGCTTGAGGGGCTTGCTTCAAGCCATACAATGCCTTCTTCAACTTATACACCTTTGTTTCATTTTCTTCTTTTATAAAACATTTAGGTTGTGAAATATAAACTTCTTCTTGTAAGTCTCCATTGAGGAATGCCAACTTGAAATCAAATTGATAAATTGGCCATTGCAACTGTGCATCCAATACTAGAACCAGTCTCACTATTTCAAATTAAGCTACCGGCAAAAAAATTTCTTCAAAATCAACATCATATTATTGTGCGTAGCCTTTTGACACAAGACGAGCTTTGTATTTTTGTAGACTACCATCGGCAGCAAACTTTGTTTTGAACACCTACTTTAAGCTAATTGCATTTTTTCCTTTTGGTAACTCCATCATTTTTCATGTTCCATTCTTTTCGATGGATTTCATTTCTTCCACCATTGCTTTCTTCCATTCTTCTTTTTCAGCTACTTCTTCATAGTTTATGGGATCTAAAATAGTAAAAGCAAATTGACAAGTCAAGTAAATGTTATTAAAATACTTGAGATTTGACCTTTTAGGCCTTGTTGATCTTCTTAATGGAATAATCTCATGAAAGCCTTCACGAGTTGCTAAAATTGGTGAGCTAGGTGATGCCATGGAAGAACCTGAAAGTGAACTAGCAGGGATGAACTCTTTTCCTTCATCTTCAGTGATTTCAAGAGTCATAGAAATCTCTTGTCGCACCAGCTTTTTACTCCAATCTTAGCTTGCATTTTTATCAAATATTACATCCCTTGTAACTAAGATCTTGCCATTAAGAAGGTTATACAATCTATATGATTTGGAGTGAGTAATATCCAACAAAAATGTATTTTTTATATTTTTCATCAAGCTTTTGACGAGCTTGTGAATTTACCAAAGCATAAGCAACACAACCAAAAACCCATAAATGACTAACATTTGATTTCCTGCCATGCCAAGCTTCATAAAATGTTTTGTTCAAAAAAATTTTGTTGGTGAAAGATTTAGCAAGTAAACAGATGATGCCACAACTTCTGCCCAAAACGCATTTGATAGTTCTTTTGCTTGCAACATGCTTCTTGCGATCTCCACAGTGGTTCGGTTCTTTCGTTCACCGATGCCCATTTGCTATGGAGTATAAAGAGTTGTTAACTCCCTGTGGATGCTATTTTGTTCACAAAATGAATTGAATTTGTTGGACACGAACTCTCCTCCTCTATCAGTGCGAAGAACTTTGATATTGTAGCTACTTTGGTTCTCCACCAAAACCTTAAATTTCTGAAACTTTTCAAATATTTTTGACTTGTTCTCCAGAAAGTACACCCAACTCATGTGACTATAATTGTTAGTAAACAACAAGAGATAATGACTCCTACCTAAGGACTTAGTCTGCATAGGACCACATAAGTCAGCATTGTATTAGTTCTAAACACTTAGAAGCTCTCTATATTTTTTAATAGGAAAAGATTTTCTGATTTGTTTTCATAAATACACCCTTCACACAAATCAAGAGGATTAATTTTTAGTAGTCCAAGAACCATACGTTTATCACTTAGCAACTTCAGTCCATTTGTGTTGAGATGCCCGTACCTCAAATGCCACAACTTTGATTCATCCTTTGCACTTATAATGAAAGTAAAAATTTTCATATTAGAAATATCCAACGAAAATATCTTGTTTGGTGTCCTGTTGATACGATCCTTTTAGCCTGACTTCTTGTTTGTAATGACACAAGCATCATCATTAAATTAAAGAGAACATCCACTAGTCATTAGTAGTCCAACACTCAAAAAATTATATCCTAAATCAGATACAAATTAAATATTTTTCAGCATTTTTATTTTGCCGTGGCTAGTGTCGACATCCACAGTGCATTTTCCTTCAACCTGCATCTCTTTTGTGTTGTCAAGCTGCACTTTTATCTTTTGATTCTCATCAAGATCCTGGAATAATAATTTAGTGCCTGTCATGTAATTTGAATAACCTCTGTCCACAACTCATAAATCACTTGGCCTATGATTGGTATCAATGCAAGCCATAAAAAGATAATTTTCTTCCTTATTTTCTACTGCTGCAAAATTTATTTTCTGGTCTTATTACAAACAGTTAGCCTTTATATGCAAGTAGTGCTTGTAGTGATGACATTAGATGTTATTCTTCGTGTTTCCTTGCTTATTGGACTACCTACGCCTATTATTCTTTCCTCTGCCTCTTCCATAACCACGACCTCAACCATCGCAAAATTCTCCTCTTCGTTGTCCTCTACTTGCTAGACCATTATTTTCTCCATATTTAATGGTTGTGTCTTTTACTTAGAATGCTTTCTCTTCATTCCTCTCTATAGAATGATTAACTCACTCCTCATGAGCTTGAAGAGATCCCATCAATTCATCAAAAGAAAAAATTGATAGATCCTTAGACTCTTCTATAGCAGTAACCACATGATCAAACTTTGGAGTCAAGCTTCACAATATCTTTTCCACAATGGTCTGATCAGTAACCATCTCGCTGTAGGATTGCATTTGACTGACAATTGTCATTGCTCTTGATGAAAAATCAGTAATGGATTCTCCACTTTTCATCATCAAGATTTTAAATTCACACCGAAGTGATTGCAGTCTCAGCACAATGGCCTTTGAATCACCTTGAAACTCTTTCAGCAGAAAGGACCAAGCTTGCTTTGATGTGGCTGTTGCTGCGATCCGGGAAATAACACTATCATGGACAACCTATTGAATAAACACCAATGCGTTAACATCTTTTTTCTTGTTATCTCGTAGTCTATTTTCTTCATCGGGATCAATAAATTCATGTTCTACCAAGTCCCAAAGATCTTGATATTTAAGTATAGTCTTCATATGAATACTCCAAATCCCATAGCTTTCTCCCTTGAAGACAGGAAAGAGTGGTGCCACACTCAATGCACTGCCGCTACTTGCCATGGCTCTGATACCAAAATTATTGGACGGAGAGCAGAAAAAAGTGAGACAATTGAAAAACAAGGAAAGCTGAAAGCTGCATAAGTTAATTTTTATTTTATTTTATTTCTTAATATTTCTGGTAAAACTGAATACACATAACAAAATATGCCCATATAATATATAAGCTACCAAATAACAAATGCTCCTAAAATATAGGTCCTGTAACCCACTACAGTACTTTATCTGCAACACTAGTTAAACTGAGTAAATATAAAAAACTATTTAACAGAATCCAAAAGACTAGTTCTACCAAGCTACCATGTCCCGATTTACTCGGTCCTACTCAGTTTTGGACCACTCTTCACATAATTAAATTTTATTTTTTTAATCATCTCTGTTGGAAGAATAATTTAAAGTTGTAGAAAATCAAATTTATTTAATTCATATCTAGTTAGGATTTATAATAAATTCATATAAGAATAGATTTTTCTGTTTTGAGTTAAAGTAGATTTTGTACTATTATAGATAAGTGTGCTACTAAATATTTTCATATTATGGGAATTATGGAGAATTATTTGAGTTACTGAATAGAAAACTTTTCTTCAAATTGGTATCAAAGTTTCTACGATCTTGGTAGAGAATCAAATAGCTTTCACCGTTGACGGGCGGCACAACTAATATGTGTTGCCTGTATGGCGAATGATTATGTTAGAAAAAGTTGGGGCAATGATGCATGTATAAAAAATAATCATTGCCGAGAGAATAGTGTAAAAAGAATATATTAAAGCAAACCTAGTAAAGCTGAAATTCGAGTGAATCAGAGCCAGCATGGCAGACAAGCTTAAGTTGACCCAGGAGGTGGTAATATCTATATCTTTACTGTAGAAGGAATATATCAATACGAGAAGAAAAGTTGTAGAAGAATTCAGTGGGACATCTACCTGCCATAGGGAGTTGCAGAAGAAGTTGAATGAAGCTTGTGAAATAGAGGATTTTGAGGCTGTTGAAAGGGTCAGTGATCTTGCTTCCACGGAGAAGGAAAAGAACAGTTAGTCATCCTCTTCAGAGATGCCAAGAAATATTGTAATTTCGTTGATACTAAGATGCAGAAGGTTCTCGAGTGCCTTATTCATGATGAGAAGGACTAACAAAAATATTGCAAGTCTAAAGAGGTACAAACAACATGGAGGAAGAAGAAGAATAATTTCTTCTCTAAAAAAGATAAGTAGTTGGCATAAAAAATTAAACATTAATTACAAGTAAATCAACAAATTGAATGTTGGTGACAAAGTGCATTAATCAGAGTTGGAGAGAAGTGCTCTAACAATTGAAGGTTAAAGAGAAGTGCTTCAAAAATTGAATGTTGATGAGAAGTGTATCAACTATTGAAAGTTGGAAAGAAGTGCTCTGACAAAACCAAGGATAAAAATAACAGAAATTAAAGAGAAGTGCTCTAACAAATTGAAAGTTGAAAAGAAGTTCTCCAACATTGAAGATTGAAGAGAAGTGCTTCTACAATTGATGGTTGATGAGAAGTGAATCAACAATTGAAAGTTGAGAAAAGTTCTTAAAGACAAACAAAAAAAATTGAAAGTCAAAAGGAAGTGCTTCAACAAAAAAAAAGAGAGAAAGTTGGAGAGAAATGCTCCAACACAAGATCGAAGAGAAGTGCTCAAATACAAAATCAATAAAAAGGCAAGAGTATACAACTTTGAATTACGGGAGAATACTGAAGAATAATTTAAAGTTGTAGGATATCAAAATTTGTTTAAGATATGGTATTTATTTTATTCATGTCCAGTTATGATTTATAGTCAAATTCATATAGGAATAAGTTTTTCTTTTTTGAGTTAAAATAGATTTCATACTATTGTAAATAGGGATGCTACTATCTATTTTCATAATGTGATAAATTGTGGACATTTTAAAGAGCATTCAGAGATTTATGAATAAAATATTTTTTCACCAAATTGGTATCAAAGTTTCTATGATCTTAACAAAAAAATAAAAATTTCCTCTGCCGACAAGTAGTGCAGCCAATATATATGCCCCATCTGGCTAGTTATTATGTTAGCAAAAATTCAACCAATGATATTTGCATGAAAAATATTTATGCGGAGAAGGATTAATGAAAATATTATAGATTTAAAGAGGTGCAAGGAAACATGGTACAAGAATAGGAGAAACTCTTCTCTAAAAGTTGGAGAATGTTTAAAAAAACAAAGAAGAAGTTGCAAGTTGATTACAAACGAATCAACAAAATTGAATGTTGCTAAGAACTGCATCAATTGTTGAAAGTTGGAGAAAAATACTCCAACAAAATCAAGAAAAAAAAGAGGAGTTGGAGAGAAGTGCTCCAACAAATTGAAAGTTAGAGAGAAGTGCTTCAAGAATTGAAGGTTGAAGAGAAGTGCTTCAACAATTCACAGTTGATGATAAGTACATCAATAATTAAAAATTGGAGAGAAGTGCTCCAAGACAAATAAAAAATAAATAAATTAGAAGTTGGAGCGAAGTGTTCAAATACACACACACACACAAAAGTTGGAGAGAAGTACTCCACAATAACAACAACAAAAAAAAGTAGGAGTATACAACTTCGAATTTCAGGAGATGCTGAAAGAATGATTCAAATTTATAGAAAATTAAATTTGTTTAGGATTTGTTGTTTATTTAATTCATATCTTATTAGAATTTACAGTCAAATTCATATAGCAATAGATTTTCCTGTTTTGAGTAAAGGTATGTTTTGTACTATTATAATAGGAGTATTCCCGACTGTTTTCATATGAATTGTGGAGAATTATTTGAGTTCCCGAATAGAAAATTTTCCTTCAATATCATTCTTAGAGTTATTAGTAAAATAAACTTATTTTTAGTAATAAATATAAAATTATATGTGAAAATATACATGATTTTATATTCAGAAATAAAAATTTATACCTAATGCATAACATATCAAAAGAGAAAAAAGAGTTCTATGTCATCGTTTTCTTCATACTACTTATTTTTTGTATTATTATATTTCTCACACATTCACTCCCCCCACCCTCCACCACACACACACACATACACCAAAAAAAAAAAATTTAAAAGAGCAAGGGCAAAATTGCCCTAGTTTAAATAGTTCAAGAGTAAAACTGATTTATTTTTCTTCGAGTCTTTGAAATAATCATTTATAGAAAGGATATTTTTGAGCATTTGGCTATTTGAAAGGTATTTTTGAATCAATTGACTAACGATGAGGGTATTTTTAAGTTAAAAATATAGTGAATAGTGAAACTGACCTATTTCAAATAATTTAAAGTTATTTTTAGCCATTTTCCGTTGAAAAAAAAAATCAATAATTGCAATTTTTCTTATAGCAGTGTTGAAATATTTTTCAAAATGAAAACTAGACACTAAGAAGTCTTTTGGTCATAAGAATTATTTATTTTTTTTGGGAATAATTTTTTACCTTATTTCAAAATTAGTGTTTGGTCATAAAAATTTTAAATGTAACCTTGAATTAGATTCTAAATTTGAAAAAGTGCTCCAAACTATTGACACTCAATTTTGGCCACCCTATG
>JACEIK010005369.1:32407-42909 GCA_018107945.1 Datura stramonium | reverse complement strand
CTGCTACCCATGGAAATCTTCGGACCCAACCCATCTTTATAACTTTTGATCTTAGCTATCCGTTTAATCTAATCCTACGGACTAGATTAAAACCTAACCTATTTTCCTTAAATAATCCCATTCAACCCCAAAACCCTAAAATATTTCTCATTGTCGCTCTCAGCGCCGCACCAACCTCTCTTTCTCTCCCTCTTCTCTTCTCACCTTCACTATCGGAAAACCACCAGCCGCACCACCAACTCCGGTAGACCACCGGCTCCGACTAGAATCGCCTCTCCTCTACTTCTCTCCCCTCATCGTTTTCCTCCATGTCCGACCACCGCGAACCTCCATTAACGCCAGCCAAACAATAAACCAGACCCCACCACCGTCCATCCCCACCACCGTCCATCCCCACCCAGAAACCCGATTTCCCTCTTCGTCCCAACCTTTTCTCCCAGCCGGCAAAACCCAAACCACCTCGCACCCCTCGCCTTCATTCCATTTTTCGGCCGAGCACTGCCTTCCTCGTCGCCAAACCAGCCATCATCATCCTCTCGTTCACCCTATCTCCGACTACCCCCTTCTCTCACAAATGCCCAAAAACCTGCCACACACAGCCGCATCACCCAGATTTAGACCACCCGAACACCACCAGTAAAAAAACCATCGCTGTCTCTTTGCTCATAATGCATGATCTAATAGTTGCAACTGCCGTTGATTTGTTTATATAATATTATTATGCTTTAAAGGCTTCAAATATATCTGGTGGAATATTTTAGGAATTATATGTTAGTTTGTCCATATTTTTCGATTTGCTTTCCTCTGCTCTCCGCTCAAAATATGCTATTGCTAACGTGAAGATTCTTTTATTTCTTTATTGTTGTATACACAAATCTCCTTGAATTCATGAAATTGTTGATGTACAATTTGCAAGATCTCTCTTCTGTTAAAACAAGCTAGACTAAGTTTGGTTTCTTAGTGCGTTTTGCAATTATTATCCGTCTTCACCTCTTTTAAATCAGATCTATTTGACGATATTAAAGTTGAAGGGCATGTTAATATCTCTGTAATTAATTATTAATTTGACTGCCTTAATATACAGAAATTAATTTGTTTCTTTCGGTAACAAAGCTATTTCGCAGATAAATTACTAAATATGGTAGTTTAGAGTTCATTTGCATAACATATATATATGTGTGTGTGTGTGTGTGTGTATTTTTTACTCAATAATTTAGAGTGATTTCTTTCTCTTGTTTCCCTCTTTGATTGGTCTGTGATTGTTACAAAAAATGTTATAACCATGATCGAAGGAATCCTTTTAATATTTGATTTCTACAATATGCACCCTTTATGGTAAATAAATATTTACTTTCAGAATTTGATCGTGTGACAGTCCATTTAATTAAATTCTTGGTAAAACTAGCCTTAGTTAAAGATAATTTTCTATGACTAAATTTTGTCTATTGTCAATGTTGTTTGTTTAATTATGGTATAAAATAAAAAAAAGATCTCGTGAAAGATTTTAATTTTTTATTTTATGGATTATTGTTTTATACTCTGTCCATAATTGATTTGGTGTAATTTTTTATTTGATTTACCCTTTATTTGTTTGGATAATTATGA
This sequence comes from Datura stramonium, assembly GCA_018107945.1. Classification (NCBI taxonomy): domain Eukaryota; kingdom Viridiplantae; phylum Streptophyta; class Magnoliopsida; order Solanales; family Solanaceae; genus Datura; species Datura stramonium. The sequence continues at coordinate 41,304 of JACEIK010005369.1, read as the reverse complement.
CAAATTATTTATTTATTTAGAGTAAATATTCTATTTGATTTTTAGCTTTATTAATTAAGAAAATATCCCGTTGACTGATTTCATTATTTTATTTTCTTTCCTTCTAAGTCTTTAATGAATTTTGTGAATCAATTATTTCTTTTTCATTCAGCCATTTTGATTTGCTATATAAGGAGCTCGTTCCTCTCTTTTGAATTCATTCGAACATTGTCTAAAAATCCTAAAATTGCAATTAGCTGTCTTGATCTGAAAACTATTTTAGTTCTAAAGTGCTTTTATTCCTTCACACCCTGTTCCCTCCTTAACACGAGCACTGCTCGAAATTCACGAGATTCTTGTGATCTTGATGTGTTGAGGTTTGGGTCTAATTTTTTAAAAAATTTCTTCGAAACTACTGCTAATTGCTCCCTGTTTATTTGGAACTGCGATCTTACATTCGTCCTTAACTGGTCAATTTTATTCCTTTGCATTACTTTTGATAATAATATGAGAAATTGTTGCTTGTGTCATGTTCTAATAAAGTATGAATTTTATGGATATTTTTGTGTTTGTGTGTACGAGTACCATAATCTAACATGAATGCCTTTGCAAATGTTTAATTAAGTTTTTGTCTAGAACATATATGTTGGAACGAGTATATTTTGTCTGTGTCATTGATTTTAACAGGTTCAGTTCGATTTGGAACGAAGAATCGTCGGGATAAGATAGAGGGGATCAAAAATTATTTTAATTTTTTTAATGTTGTATTTAGTTATTTCTTATTTTATCGGCCTGTAATAATTGTAAAACACAAATGATAGTTGAAGGGGCTTTTATGGGGAGGGGGGTTATATTTCTTTGTTATTTTTCATAACTGTTAAATCCACATAGAAAGCATGTTTATAGGATTTTTATAACACATGCATCAATAGAAATCAAACCCATAGGAATTAATTTAATCAATTACATATGTGACATAGAAATCATGCCTATATGGGTCTTAAAAATTTTTATTTAGAGTATATTTTATTTTTAAATTTTTAATAACCTATCCTATAATAACAACAATTTGATTGTTTTAGTTAGAAATATGCTCATAGGATCATACCATTTATATAAATTATATCTATAGGGTTTGAACAATTTAGTTTGAAATAATCTTACATTTAAATCATAGCAACCTTGTCCATACGGAGTAACATTTAACTGTTTCAGTCAGAATTTATGCTTATAGGAATGTAATTGACTTAGTGTGCAAATATATCTTGTTAAGTTGGAGAAATCGTTCCTTACAATTTACTTGTTTTAACATTATCACTTGTCCATTACTAAATTTGCCTATAGAACTGTTTTACACTGATGTAGAGGTAGTAGGAATGATTGATTAGAAATCACGCCTATATATGTTAGAGCGAATATTCATAGCTATTTTACATGCTAAACCAGATCTGTAAATCAAAACTATGTCTAAAAAAATTTTCTTATTAATATGTCAAAAGCATGCCTACGGTGGTCTGTATTATTTTGAATCTGTTCGAATCTATTCCTAGATATCATGCATATAAGAATTTGATATGGAACATGCCTCTCATTTTAACTTAGATACCATGTCTATAGGGAATCTATTAATAAGTTCTGTAGCATTTTTTTTCATTTCATATAATGTGGATAAAAGCTCGCCTCTGTGATTAGTAATACATTCCCTTTTTATGAACATTCAGGATCATGGCTATAAGGTAAATAAATCAAACAAGTTGCAATGTAAACGTGTTCTTTCAAAATATTTTGTGTTGTATATCCTGTCTGCAAGTTATTTGTCACTAAATACTTGCCTACAGGTGTTTATCTCTCGCATATTAATCTGTTAATTAGAAATCATACTTGTAGAACCCGCAATATTATAAATTTGGTCGCACCTGCTTAGATATCATGCTTTTAATAATTATTCATTTTAATGTAGAGGCCTATTGGAACCTTCTATGTATTAATTGTTTATTTGAAGCTCTTTGTTTGACGTTTATCACCTTTTAACAGCCTTAGGATTTTAGACCCCAAAATTCAAAATAGTGTCCAATGCCTCTTGGACACTAAACTTGGGACGAGTAGGCAAATGTTCAGGGAGTTAGTTTTTCTTTTCCTAGAGCGCTTTAGGATTAATAATTAATTATTTAGGTGGGTAGACGGGAAATGATAGTCTGTACTCGCTGAATAATACGAGCAATTTGAGTTGTTGCGAAGTATTACTTAAGTTGCATGAAATGATCCCATTAGGTTAAAATAACCCCCCTTTTAAATGTAGAACTACGTCTAGCCCAATTCCCTTCAGGGATACGCAGGCACCTCTTCGAGGTTCGGCCCCATATTTTTAAATTTCATTTATTTGTTTGTTAAACTCTTGTATTTATTTGTCAATATCTCTTATTGTATGAATTATTGAATTTGTAACATTCTGTATTTTTGGGTCAACATTCTGAATTAATAAATCAATTGTCTATTGTAGTAACTTTTACAATAGTAATAGTTTCTTTGAATATATTGTCTTAACTTCTTTCTTCTCGCTTGTCTGTAAATTATTTTTATTTATTTTTTACATTTACCAATTTAGTTTAAATTTAAATAATTTAAGTTAAAATCAATTCTTGTTTTGCTCACTAGTTAACTCCCCCACATATTAACGTATTCGGTCGGAAACCATATTTGTGGACCTCGAAAGGTGCTTAACACCTTTCTTTCGAGGTAATTTAAACCATTGCCCGATTTTGTTGACATAGGCTAATTAAGCAGACACATAGCGTAGAATGGTGCCCAAATGCACCTCAATTCATTAGGTGGCGACTCTTCATATAAATGATGCTAAAAGAGTTGTCACATGTTGAATCCCTCTTTTCGCAAGCAAAATGAGGCGCGGCAGAATAAGGACTCTGCTAGGGATTTTAGGTTCTAACCACAACGTGTTTGTTATTATGTGGGAGTTTGTTTAAGTTTTAAAAAAATTCTCTCCTTTTTCTATTTATTTGTTAATTTAGTCAACTTACCATGCTCAATCTCTTTCCCTGCTTCCATTTATTTGATCCCCTGATAATTGATTTATCTTCTTGTATGTTTATTTTCTGTTATACATGAAGTTACTAACAACTTTTCTTTTTTCTTTTTGTTTTTTATTCTGTCTTATTTTTATATCATTGTAATTTGTAATAATTGTTTAATTACTTATCTAATTTTTAGTTATTTTTATGAACTGTCAATTCGCTCATACTTCCCCCCACGTGGGAACCTCTCACTGTCACACACTTGACAACGGTTGCGTGGTTTCACGTCCGTTCACTATTAAAACACCTCCAAGGAATGCCTCATAATCAAGTCGATCAGCAGTGCGTCGACGATCATGAGCTTCCTCACTCTCAAGTTGTCTGTTTCGGGGAACCGCGTCATACCCACTCTTGTTCTTAGAGCTTGACCGTATATGCCTTTAACAAGGAATACATATCATATCAAACTTAGAAAATCGCGACGTCCATGACATGTCAAGATTAATAGTGACACCTTGCCTTGAGTCTTAAGGGGTTTCGATCCCGATAAAGAAGCCCCATAAATTATGTGCATTTTGAGAGAAAAATATGTTTAAGTAATGTCATTTTGCTCCTGGGTGGGTAGGCTAGTTTAACCTTCTTTGTGATTGCAGGTACAATGAGCCCCCTTACATCCTATCCGAGGTTTAGCATGGTTTGGTGCATCCCCCTGGGAATGAAATATTGGTGGATTGATTTAGGTGAATATGATCAAAATGAGGTAAGAAAAGTGTTGGGACACTTACCTTCTCCCATGCAAGTTACTCCATATCGAGAACTTATCGAAGCAGCCACCGTGTTTTGGGATGAAAAAAGGGTTGTTTTCAGATTTAGTAAAATTGAGTTGACACCATTATTAGAGGAAATTGGAGGATATGTAGAAAATGTAAGCCTTCTATGGAGGAACAAGAAATAGGAAAAGGATGAGATGATCATACCAAAACGTGTCACCTTAGAAGATGCGCGTGACAAATTGTGATTGCAAGGTAGCCACATGGTGTCCTATGTAATGAAGGTAAAGATGCCAGAAAATTATCTGCTTAACAGGTTTGGTCACAATTCATCTCGCGAGATTTACGAAATAGAGAGTCCCGATCCGAGTTCGTGGATCAGCAAGAGAATATTTGTATTCATTGTTTATTTTCTGGGAATGGTGGTCTTCCCATGAGGAGCCGAGAAAGACATCGATATTCATCTTATTTCAATTGCTCATCCTTGTGCAAAGGTGTTGACAAAGGACCCTGTACAATTGTCCCAATGATTTTGGCCGATATTTCTCGAGCTTTGGGAAAATGCAAAACTGGATTCAAACATTTTGAAGGATGTAATTTGCTACTTCAACTTTGGCTTATTGAACATCTTCAGAAGGTTCTTAGCAATCCAAACGTTCCTCGACCTACAGAAGTTGATCACATTGTCACTCATCATTACAGGGTCACTATGGGTGTTAAGCCGATAAAAAGGCCTAATGAGGTAGAGAAATAGGATCAAATGTTGAGTAATTTGATAGAAGACTCTGTGCAATGGATGTTTGATTGGTTTATGAGATCTAACTTCATGATATATACCAAGTCTCGATATTATTTGGTTTTGATAGGACTCCACAGTCTTCAACCGTACTCTCCAATGCGGACAATGCGCCAGGAAGGAAGGATGCAAATAATACCTAGGGTTGCTAACATGGATGCATACCAAGTAGATTACAAGGAAAAATTTGTTTCGGACGCTATGGATATCGCAAAAGCATGAAACAAAAGGATCTACCTTGATGAAAAGAGCATAGAGGTAGACCGATATCAGGCAGGCTACGTAACAGGGTATATTGAGTGGCTACATGATGACTGGGCTGGTACTGCGATATCAGGTGTTAAACGAGGAAAACATGTGGAGGATAAAGAAGCCCAAGCACAGACTCTCTACCGGCATCTCAAAAGAAAGGTTTAAGATTCCGAGACTGTTTACCGACAATTGCATGAGGATAACGCCAAAGAGATAGCTGAATTGGGTAAAGAATTGGAATACTGGAAAGATCATGCCAAGGTTTAGAAGAAAGGATACAAGATCTAAGAAATGAATTTAGCAAACATGGGGAAGAATGTCTGAGTGAAGAAGCCTTGGGAGGCAATCGAGCACTAGCTTATCCCCTGTCTAGTCGACATTGTTTTGATAAAGTGCTGGAAGGCCCAAAGAAAGCAGACCCCGTCGAAGAAGTGTTTAAGATTGAATTTAATGTTCTTTTCTTTAGTCATTTTCCTGTATTTGTGATAGTCCTAATGAAATTTTATTTCTTTTTGGGTTTATTTTGAGAGCAAAATGACATTACTTAATCGCATTCTTCTCTCTCAAATTCGTTAGGCCCACTTCTAGCATAAAAGAGGCTCAAAAATTAGGGAACACGTCAACATGTTTAATTATTTGTTCAGTCTTTACTTTAAGAAGCATGATTTCTAACCTCTCTTACTAACTTTGTCTTTGTTTGTTGCTTGTCTTATTCTTCCCCTTTTCCAAAGGTTGATATGTGCACATTTGGCCTATTATACAAGGTTCAAAGGGCTCCTCCTTCTCCTCCTCCCATTCCAAGCCACAACAACAGAGGGAAGAATAAGATGGACGACCATCACAGCACCACAGATAAGAGTGGTAACAGTACATCTAGGGATGAAAGAGAAAATTTCGAAGGGATCTGCCCTCTAGGTTATAACGAGGTGATAATGAGGCTCGAGCAGGAAATCTTTGAGCTTCAAGAAGAATTAGCTCAGGTTCGTAGTTTAAACAACCAGGCAACGTCATTCGGTGTTCAAGCTGACGCCTCAACTTCAAAAGCACCGGCAAGCCTCCCTATGTCATCACAACCCGCAGCTCCACCACAAGATACCCATCATACTCCACCTCAACATTATCAATACCCACCTTACATATACTCAAACCCACCAGCTCCCATTACCTCCCATTACCCATCACCAGCCCAAGAAATACCTTCCTCGTCCAACATAAATGTAATGTATGCCCGCACCTATTCAACCCAATCTATGTGGAGACGGCTCCTGTGACTCATCATCTGGAGAAATCTGAACCTTTGGAGAAGGATAGCATGATTCAGACTCAAACAGAAGAGCTCAAAAAGATAAATAGTAGACTGCAAAATGTTGAAGGCACCAAGGGGATAACGAGTCTAGATTATGAAGACCTATGCATACACCCCGATGTCGAGCTACCGGAGGGGTACAAACCTCTCAAGTTTGAATTGTTTACGGGGGCCGGTAATCCAAGGGCCCACCTGAGATTGTATTGTGACAAGCTAGTAGGAGTGGGATGAAATGAGAAGATAAGGATGAAACTATTCATGAGAAGTTTGACCGGTGATGCTCTTAGCTGGTATGTAGAGCAGAACCCGAAGAAGTGGTTTACCTGGGCAAAGATGGCCGCATCCTCTGTGGAGATTTTTGGGTTCAACACAGAAAATGCACTTGACTTGCATTACATCCAAAACTTGAAGAGAAATCCCATCGAAACTTTCAAAAAATTTGCGACTCGTTGGAGGACTGAGGCTGCTAGAGTGCGGCCCCCAATGGAGGAGGTACATATAAAAGATATTTTCATGCGGACTCTAGATCCGCAAGTTTACAACAGGTTAATGTTGGTCAGTGAGAAAATCTTTGCGGAGATCATCAAATTGGGCGAGAAGATCGAAGACGGTATCAAGGATGGTAGCATTATCAACTTGAATGCATTGCAAGATGCTAACAAAGCCTTATAGTCCGAAGGTATTTCATAAAACCGCAAGAATAAAGAAGTTGGCACAGTTATGATGGCCTAAGGGCCGAAGAGTTATGTTTACAGACCCCAGACTCCACCCCCACACTACCAAATTCCAACCCCACATTACCAAACTCCACCTCTACAATATCAAGCTCCACCACTACACTACCAAACTCCCCATTCTTACCAAGAACAATATCAAACTCCCTCTCCGGCCCATTTCCAAACCCCTCCTTCACATTACCAAGCTCCCACCTACCCCATCTATAGCATACAACCTTCTTATCCACAACCTTCTTCCTCATCAAGCCAGAGGCCTAGGGCCCACTTTGAAAGGAGGCCGACAAAAACCTATACCCCGTTAGCAGAACCAATCGCTCAACTGTAAGTGAGGCTGAAAAAAGCTGGTTACATTGAGCCTATGCCTGCCCTCCCGGTTGATACCCAAGCCAAATGGTACGACCATAACAAAGTGTACCCATTCAGGCATGAGGGGGCATACTACAGAGTCCTGCAGATCATTGAAGGACAAGATACAAAAGCTGATTGATACAAAATCCATTCACCTCAAAGACCCGATGCTGAACGTGACAAGTAATCCTCTGCCAAACCACCAAGTGAATATGATTTCTTGTGATAAGGGTGGATATTTGTCAAATACCATTGGGGTAATCGAGAACAAGGCATGTTCTTCTTCAAACCCATCTATAACAGGCAGAGACGTCCTCCATTTGAGGTTGAGGTAGCTGTATCAAGACCTCCATTTATAGTGGTAAGAGCTGCTTCGACCTCTTACAAGAAGGTAACTTGGAGCTGCGAGGAGAATACCCCATGAGGAAATAAAGTGCTAGAAGCAGATGCAACACAAGGAGTGACTCGGTATGGACGGATATACACTCCCAATACTCTGGCTCAAGGATCAACAAAGGGAAACAACCTGTGGTAGAGGTTGAAGATAATAACATTTGGAAAAAAGTACAGGCAAAAGAATACTATGTGATAAAGCAGTTGAGCAAAACCCCCGACCCAGATTTCCATTTTGTCCCTTTGTCAAAGCTCTAATCAACACCAAAAAGCATTGATGAAGGTGCTGAGTGAGGCATATGTTCCTGTAAGTATATCCAGTAGCGAAGTGGCTCACATGGTGGGTCAAGTATTTAAGCCCAAAAGATTTTGTTCCACGAAGATAAATTACTTGTAGAGGGTGTAGCTCACAACAAAGCGCTGCATATCACGGTGCAGCACACAGATAAATTCATCACCAAAGTGTTGATCAACCCGAGTTCCAGCTTAAACATTCGACCCCTGAACATTTTGACCCGTCTAAAAGTTGATCTCACCTGAATCAAGTTGTGGAAGAAGAATGTCAAAGCTTTTGATGGGTTGCAAAGGGATATCATGGAGAAAATTGTTATGGATATACTGGTTGGCCTTGCCACATTCACCATTACATTCCAATTCATGGACATCCCAGCTTCGTATAATCTGTTACTGGGGAGACCATGAATACATGCCGTGGGAGCAGTTCCTTCAACCTTGCATCAATGTTTAAAGTTTGAGTGGGATCACCAAAAGGTCGTGGTTCATAGGGACGAAAGTCATCCTATCTATACTGCTCCCGTTATCCCAGCCATTGAAGGTAGAATGAGGTTTGGATGGGGAGAGTTTCCACACTCTAGAGCTTGTTGGTGTCATCGAAGGAGGGAGATGGTGGAGTGAAAAAGTTTTGAGTATGATGTTGTGGTTAGGTTTTGAGCTAGGCAGGGGCCTTGGGGTCAGAATGCAAGGGATGACGGAACCTCTGCATGTGGCGACACAAAATATCACTTTTGGATCAGGGTACCAACCCAATGCCAAGGAACTAAAGGATTGGGAGTATCCTCTGGGGAATAAAAGTTTCTTGTTGCCAAACCCATTGCCTTCACTTCAGCAAACTTTCGTGTCTGATGGTATCAAGCGGGCAGAAGAAGATGTTGTTGTTCGGCTGTCTAGATGACTACACGCAAGTGCACGTGGTCGAACAAGTAGTAAGTGGCTCAAGTAAGCCAAGCATCGATCCCACAGGGACTGGACTACGGGGCAAAATCTACT
>JACEIK010005368.1:40046-50288 GCA_018107945.1 Datura stramonium | reverse complement strand
ATACTTAGAAGACCTCTCCCCAGGGCAGCATTTCTGCCACCTATTGTAGTGGCATTCAAGAAAAACTTCATCAATCAGGCAAATTGCCCCAGTTTCAATCAATCTGGGGATCAAATCAAATTCAGTGCCTTCAACATCCATCTTCATCACCACATAGTCCTTCTCTGATACCGTGCTCTTCAACCATTCAGCAAAGTCAAAACCTTGGATCACATCCACCTCACTTGCTGATTCACCAGAAGATTCCCCAGGTTGAATTCTTCCCATCCCTCTCCCTTTCGCCACGTCTTTATGACCGGGGTCTTGATTAATCTCAAAGGACAATGTCTCATTCCTCACCCAAGCTGCATATGGCAGCAAAGTAACCCCTTTCTTCTCCTTATACTGCCCGTGGAAAGTCTTATCAGCCTCAACTGCATATATCTCAAAGGTCTTGTTTTGCTTAGGATACTGTTTCTTAAACCAACTCACAATGCTTGAACCATAACTCCTTGATCCAACATCAACATATACATACCTCTGCTTAAAACTGATATCTGCCATCGACGGCAAGTACTTTATGTTCTGTGCATTCTTCTTTAGTGTAATCCATGGTTTCTTAGGTTCCTCTTTAATCAAAGGCTCAGCTTTCTTTATCAGCTTCATTTTATAATCCGGAACATGACATGTTTTCTTCAAATCACTCACTTCTTCTTCTTCAACAACTATGTCCCCAACAATCTTTTTCATAACAATCTCACGAATAGTACTCATACTTGAATCAAAACCATCAATATTCCTAGACTTTATCAATGTACAACAATTAAACAAATGAAGGAATGAATTAAAACTGTACGTATCTTTAGAACCTGTATGGACCACCAAAAACCCTTCGGGTTTCAGAGTCCGACAAATCTCCGCCGCGAAATCTGCCGGCTTCGCTGACTTATCGATCATCCCGGCACCGGAAAATATGAAATCGAAAGTATCATCTTCAAACGGCTGTTTAACAGCTTTAGCTTTAATCACCAAAGGCTTTGAACCTTTCTTGTAAATACCAACAGAATCGGTGACCCCAATCTCCCTCAACGCAAAAACATCAGCACCCATCGGCGTTTCAACGCAAAGGGCTTTCGAATTTGGGCTCAAAACCCCCTCTGCAACAAGATCCTGAAATATGGAAGAATAAAATTGGGCTGACTTTTAGAAATCTTTATTGGCCCATAGATCGGGGAGTTTGGGCTTTGCCGGAGCAGATTTTCCGGCATCCTCGCTGGTCATGACCGCTGATACAGACTCCGCCAGCTGGCCGACGCCGGAAATAACATTCAGATTTTCCGGCAAGGAGAAGAAACAAAAATCGCCGAGGTCACAGGTTTCCCCTTTGAGGGTCACCACATAAGCAAACCGACAACCAACAATAACAACACAAAACAGGCACAAACGTACCAACACATTCCTAAAAAATCCCGGCTTTGCCGTACTATGATCCATCAAAATCTCTCCTTTACTTTACAAATATCAATATCTACAACGTATTCTTGTGTATTTTTGTGAGTATAAAGAAAAAGGGGCACCCAAAATTGGAAATACAAAAGACAAAGAATTTGGGAGGGATTGTTAGAGAGAAAAGTGGGAAGGTAAAACTGGGAAAACACAAAAGAGGGATTACCGGGAACAGAAACGAGCAGAGGTATGATTACCGCCGATTAAAGAACGGTGAGACCTGGGATTTGAAAAGGGTACAAGGAAAGGAGAAAAATCAGCAAAATGGGCCAACATTTTATTTTGGACAATTTTGCAGGCGAAATTCACTCTTCCATGTATCTCTTCATGCAACAAGATCAAATATATTTTCTTCGCTGGGATTGTTGAGATTCAAAGAAAACAACGAAACCCAGCTGTTGAAAATTGATGATGAAGAGAGAGGAAAGGGAAGAAAACTCTAGTTCACGTAGAGAGAGAGAGAGAGAGAGTGAACAAAAGTGAGTTTATACAGGGTAGAGGATAAGAAAAAGCGTGTGAAGATGACGGGAATTTAGGTCGAGTCGGGTCGGGTCGGATGGGACCCACGGACGGTTTTCGGGGTTTAGAACTTTAGAAGTGGATTTCGGGTTTAAATTACAGTTTTGCCCATATGACGATGTTATGCCAGCTCATATTCAAGTCCGATACGCCTTCATTTTTCTTTTGTAATTAGTGGACGCGGAAAGGAAACGGNTTTTTTGCGAGGAAAATAGCATTCATTCAAGGCTTTTTTATGTATAGTTACCTTAGAGAAGGAAGAGAATGCTAACCATACAAGTCTTGAACTTCTAGAGGTGTTGTTGACCTAGAGAGATGAGATTTGATGCCAAAATCCTAATGAATTTCGTGGTTGATGTTGCAACATTATGAAAAATATTTCTCCATGAAAAGGAGGGTTTGGAGAGACTTGGGTCTGTTGGCGTCGACCTAGGATGAAGAAATGAGGAAATGAACTCAAAAACTCACATAAAAAGAATGCTAAAAACTTGACTTGCACCCTATTTTTGGCCATTTACGGACCACAAAATTCACTTATGGTCCGCAGATGGCCTTTGTATGTGGAGCCTCACAATGGCCCGTCACTGTTTAGTGACTTATGGTTAAAAATAGCTAGTTACAAGCCTCAAAATTCACTTGCGGTCCGTAAGTCATTCAGTCATAACTGTTTCACAGTGCACTAGTAAAATACTCATAACTTTTTACTTCAAAATCGAATTGATGAATGGTTGGATGAATAGTAATCTTGACTCAGAGGTCTTTAATTCGATTGGTAGATCACCCAAAACAACCTCGTATACCGAAAGATACGATTATTTAAATTTTATCCTAACTCATAAACTCAACAAATACTTCACAATTCTCATTGCCTTTGCATAGCCTTTCACCTATGACCAACATGCTGCCCATACATTCCATATACGGACTGCACATGGCTTCATACTTTTGTTAACAATAGCTACTACCTTCCATATTTATTAATGACTCAAGATGGTTTGTAAGTAAAATTTATGTCATATCTCACACCACAAAAGGTGTAACACCTTCTATTATGATTTTTTAAAACTCGAATCAACTCTAAATTTCCTTAATACATTATAACTCACGATTAATGCCTCAAAGACTTAAAATTCATGTAAAAATTTTCAATTCCAGTTTTACTCACATACGCTAAATGTATTAAACCTTAGCACGAAATGCGGAGCGTTACAACATCGCAGCTAATTGCTTTGCTTCAATTTGAAATTCGTATGTGACTTTCAAATTCATTAATTGCTGCCCAACTTTCCCTTTCAACGTGCTTGCTTCAGTTTTACTTGGCTCTTCGAGCTATGTTTCTCCGTTCCATGCCTAACTTTTTAAATTGTTTCCTCCCATCTTGCTCTTTAGTGGTTGGCTTTAATTTTGATCTAATCACGTAAGTATATTACACGTCAAAATAGTTAATTTGTTCTCAAAATTCATCTCTAATATACCTATAAAGTAAAATATTAACTTTAAGTAAAAAAGTAATATTCGAATGAAGACAAAAACATTAAAATATAAGATAAATAACGACTAAACATATGTGTTTTAACTAAACATCATCTTCCACTATTTATTCTTATTGAAGACCATCGATATTTGGAACACATAAGAGATCTTGCAGTCTCGAGATGTTATCAACTGCATGTTCTGTGAATAAAGTATAGTCACGATTATGCATTCCAATCCTATGTTTCATTAAGAGTTCATCCTTATGTTGCTTGGATTTGATCCTATTCACAATATCATATCATGATCAAGTAATTTCAACTAATTCACCATCATTGATATCATCCAACCAAACTTTTCTTGTCCATTGGCATCTCATAAGGTCAGAGGTACACCAAGCTATTCATAAACTTACGAATTAGGGCATTGACTACACCATTAATCTTACTAGTATGATACATAATATTTAAGTCATAATCTCTCAGCAACTCTAATCATCTCCTTTTTCTGAAATTCAATTCACGCTATCTAAAAATATATTGCAAGTTTTGTGATTATTGAAGTCATTATAATGCTCATCATGCATATAGTGACATCAAAATTTGAAAGAAAATACCAAAATAGCTAATTCCAAATCTTAAGTCAAATAACTTTTTTAAGTATTTCCTCAACTAACAAAAAACATAACAATTACCTTACCTTCTTACATTAGCATGCAACGCAAGCCAAGAAAGGAAATTTAAGAAGTTAAATACGATATAAACATGTCATTAAGGAGTAAAATTTGAAAAGTCTTGATATACTTCTTTCAAAAAGTTCTTTGATTAGAAGAACAAAACGTTCTTAATAAACATTCGTACAAACTTCTTTTCCACAATTTTTTTCTCTATATATGTATATATTTTTCAAATATCTCCCCAAAAGGTTATCTTAGAGACCATGATTTTCATCTTGACTTGATGAATGAAAAACTATTTAAAAAAGAAGAAAAAAGAGAGAAAATTCCATTATAGACATGAAAATGTACTGACCTTTGGCTAATTAATCTATCGTGAAACTCTCAAAAACAGTCTATTTGTCTAGATCTTTTATTACTTTATCAGAATGGATTATTATATACCTATAATAATATTTTATATTCAGATNTGTTATTTAATTATTATATATTAAAAATTCAAAAACTTATTTTTTTCGATTTGTTTATGTTAAGAAGATAATAAAATTATTAATTTTAAGATCTCAAATGATTTTTATATCTCATTCATTAAATTTTTAAAAAGTTAGTGAACATTAATATTAATAACGTGAAATGGGTAGAAAATGACATAAAATAAAATAATAGAACGATCGGTCAATCATACTAAGCGGGTAAACATTAATATTAATAACGTGAAATGGGTAGAAAATGACATAAAATAAAATAATAGAACGATCGGTCAATCATACTAAGTGGGTATGCATTGTTTTGTATTCATAATACACTTACTTCACTTTTATGTGCAGGTTTGAATGTGAGAACCAGCTAAATACACTTAAGGCAATTGGGTTATAAAATTTGGAGTTTTGGTTTGAATTGTTGGCTAATTTACAACACCAAACTCTGACTACACCTTGCATATTCTATAGTTATTTCTATTTTTAGTTAATGTAGTGGCAAATTTTGTATTTATTTTTGGTTTTAGATGTTCTCGACGGATATCACCTAGGCTTTGGGTATTTTTGTAGTATTATTTTGAACATATGTATTTTGAGACATCTGTTATGATTTATGACCTTTTATGTTTAATTTATACATGTTAATAACGGAAAATGGATTAAAATATGATAATGATTTGCTTGCATGTGTTGGATGTAGGTGTCATCACGATTTATGGGGTTTTTGGTAGTGACAAGAAAAAACATTTAAGAGTTTGAATAGGTTTTATTTTATCAGGGATGAACGTCTGAGTAATATTGTAACACCTCATAAATTTGAGGTAGGTTTGAACTCATAAAATATGTATGATTGGATCCGAACCGTGATAAATTATATATATATATATATGCATGTGAAAGTTGGTATCTAAGATTGTACAAGTGTACAAATAGATTGAAGTTGAAAAGAGTCAAAGTTAGAAATATGGAGTCAAGATGCGGCGGACATATTAGCAATATATTTGACATAAAAAGCGCATGGTGAACAACATGTGAGGTCTGCAAAATTGTAAAATTTGAGCTGAGTGTTAACACATGAAACCAATATGTAGACCTCATGTTAGATGTAAAGTTCGCATGTTGAACAAAAAATTTAAAGAAAATTCTAAGTCTCTACAGTTGCCACGTACGAGTCACATGTCAAATGTCTGTTAAAAATTCAAAGAGTCAACTTTTAGTGGTTTCAGTTGTTGACATATGGAGACACATACAAATCATATGTTGTTGGAAATAAAAATTGTATGTCAGATGCATGTGGAATCTAGATTTGTCAAGTTTCATAAGTCGGCAAACAGACCGACATGTCGACCATATATGATGCCCATTTGTCTCTATCATGCTTGAAACCTATAAAAACATGATTTTTCTTACTACTTTATTTTGATTGACTTTGTGAGAGGGAAAACAAACTAGAATTTACCCAAATCATATAAGGTCTTACTTAATTCCTTCGATCAATATCTCAAATTATCAATGATTCATGCTAGATTCAATATTTCAATCCCTAGATTTCGAGAATCAATTCAACATCGATTTGAGATGGCTTCTTGGAAATATTTGAAAGATAAGTTCCTGAATATTCGAATAGCATTATTGGAATAGTTGGGGTTTATGTAGCTTATTAAAAGATATTAAAAACATTGAGTGTTGAAATAAACTATCAAGAATGCAATTTTTGAATTAGAACCCTAGTTTTTTCAAAAAGAGTGGAAATTTATAAAATTGGATCAAAGCTATAATGTGATGCCCTGAAGGTCCCTAAGATCATATCTAAGACCTGGAATAAAAAACTAGCAGAAAATGAAACTACGCCATTGTACAACCCTCAAGACGGGTCGTTGGAAGGACATAGGGGTCATTGGTTGACCCGTCTGCCAGAGGTCAAAAAAACTGTAAAAATCTACCCAGAACCAATGAGTGGATTGGACGATCCATTGTTAGATTGTATTGTTCGTCTGTTATGATCATCAGAGAAGGTTCAAAAGATGATTCAGAACAGCAACTGGAACCCACGAGTAGAACAACGAATGGTAGGAAGAACCAACGGTCTATTGTACGGGTCAATGATTGTCATGACCCAAACATAGGCTCAGATTGAGACACGGGACAAAGAACCCCGAGAGGCTCTAAGTCGACCCATGGAATGAACATAGCATCTAACTCATTCAAATAAAATGAAAAATCAACATAATTAACATAGCGGAAGTATGAACATAACATAACATATGAATACATATATAAGTCTAAAGCTGAATACATACTATATTCGAAAAGCTTCTAATACTGATGAGTTGATGGAAAAAGACCCCAACTAACTCACTATGGTCTGAAAACTAAAAATACGAAACATATCTGATAAAAAAAGGCCCTCAAAAGATGAGGACTCACCAACTCCGTTCGGGAAGTACTAATGCAAGGAAATCTGGCTAGCGGCGGGACTGAGTCTAGATATCGGAGCCTGTATCATGAAATGATATAGCATAGAGTATGCACTCAGCACGTTGAATGTACCAGTATGCAAGGTAAGTAAAATCACTAAGTAAGTAAAATTATAAATCATGCATATTATAAAATATAATCAAGATAAGATTCTGAGAGTAGGGCTTGCATGCTATTTTCTGAAATCATGATCTGAACATAACTAAATATCATAACTAAATCAAATAAACCAAATCTGAAAACTAATAATCATAAGTAAAACTGAATATTCGGTCAAACCCGTTGAAAACATAATATCATGATTGCTTAACATGCATAACTAAAATCATGAGAAAAATTGGGAGACTCGTCTTATAATCGATATTATCATGATAGAGCTTACGTGGTACCGACTATCATACTCAAGTGGGCAAAGCTGTCCAAAATTTTTCTAGGGCTAAGGAAGCTACCATGATATTGATATCAAGCTGAAGGCCCCTTGGGGGCAAGAGAAGCTCACAAGAGAGGTCTCAAATAATCTGATCATACCTATGTTGGCGCGTAGTTCTGAGGCATAGCGTTGACTGACCCTTAACCTACTTAGTGCTAGACACTACTCCCAAAAATATGCATATGCTCTCCATCATTTTTCAACGAAACTGAACTATCATCTAGTGATGAAGCTGACTCTTAACATACATACATAAATCTGAAATCATAACATGAGGAGCCTTGGCTCAAACCATACTACGAGTTGAACATAATTGGGAGTCTAGACTCCAAAATCATGTGGTAAGATAATTACCCTGAAATTATAAAACATACTTTACCATATGGGCTTGCTTAATACTTAAACATGCTTGACATATACTTAATCTTATGAAAACATGAATATAAACATGGGTATTTCGAAATCATACTTTCTTCATAAACATCTCATCTTGCTTGTACACATACTTCATAGATCTCAACTCTCATGGACTTTCATGGATGGGCATCATAATATAGAAAATTTAAAAATATAATTTATAATTTAAAATATTGTAAAATCTGCCCATTAATCATAATTCAACATTAAAAACATGTTTAGATCACACCCATGATTGATACTTAGAAAATTCACACATTAGATAAAAACCCCATAGATTCATCAATTAGAATTTTCATGAATTCAGAGAGGATTGGGCATGGGTGTGGACTATTGCACTCATTCATAGCCTTGCATACCTGAAGAGATCATATTTCACAACTTCCTTGATTGCATAATGAGAATTGAGGAAGAACTTTGAATAAGCTAGGCTTGATCACTCCTTAGACCTCTAAGCTTGCATGCATGAATTAGAATAGGCTTAGAATGGCTTAACCCTTCTTAAAACATACTATACTGAGCTTAATATGACATAGTTTAGGCCTTAGGAAGTTAGACTTACAAAAAAGCCCTTATTAAATTTGCAGGAAAATACATACTGCCAGTCCCAATAAGGGACTGAAAGAATCAGGGTCTGGGGGACGACTATTCGTTTGCCTGTCGTGATCAACACTGCCATTTTTCATTTGAGGGACACCACAATTCATGGTGTACCCAACGACTTGTGGTGACCAACCCATTACCACTACATCTAGAACTTCTCATCTTTCAAGCATCCCTAAGCCACAGTTGACATAACGAGTCGTGGTGCTGACCACGACTCGTGGTGCTGACCACGACTCGTGGACATATTCGTGGTCACCTCAAATCCAAAAAACTCAACCATGGTCAAACCCCTACCCACGAGTCACTTAATGACTCGTGGTGTTCCTGACGGGTAACTAGACGACTCGTCCTATGACCTAGTGTAGAAAATTCAGTTTTCTCCGTTTCAACTCCCAAGTCTGATCTTAGGGCTTTTGGGGTATTACAATATCTTCCCCTTGGGAACATTCATCCTCGAATGTGGGAAACATACTGAAAAGCAGAAAAATGAAATCATCATACTCAAATACTGAACATACATGCTGAAAACTAATGGAGTTACTAACTCCGAATTGAACTACATGAATGAACTGAATTATTGAATCACAAATACATTCATTGACATGAAAGAAACTGGGGCACATGTGTTGAACATGAAACTTAATAGAGTACTAAGGAGGAAACTGATACCTCAAGCTGAAACTGAGTCCGAAGGGAATAGATATGTGTATTGAGCCATCATATCTACTTTTGCTTCCTATATAGCTCCCTCAACATGCAAACTCCTCCATAAAACTTAGACTAAGGTGACTTTTTTATTTCTTAGCTTTCGAAACTGATGATCCAGTATTCCCACTGGAACCTCCTCATAACTAACAATGTCCTTCACATCGACACTCTTCATTGGAACAACTAGAGTCTGCTCATCCAAGCACTTCTTTAAGAGAGATAAATGGAAAACTGGATGAACTGAAGCTAATTCTGAGGGCAACTCCAACTCATATGCTATCTTACCAACCCGTTTCATAATCTAGTACGGGTCAACATAATGGTGTCATGACCCGAGCATGGGCCCAGATCGAGACAAGGGACAAAGAGCCCCGAGAGACTCCAAGTCAACCCATATCATGAACATACATCTAAATCAATCATTAAAATAGAAGACCAATCGTAATAAACATAGCGGAAATCTAAACATAACATAACATCATAACATACAACACGAGTCTGAAGCTGAAAACTATCTGAAAAGCCTCCACATCTGATGAGTTGATGGGACAAGACCCCAACTAACTCTCTAAGTATGAAACTAAAAATGCGTAAGAATAACTAAATAGAAAGGGACCCTTGACGGATGAGGACTCACCAATAGAGACTAGATTCTAACTTCGAAATTAGCTAGTGACAGGGCTGAGTCTGAAGATCGGAGCCTATATTATAAAATGATACAACATAAGGTATGCAGTCAGTATGTGAAATATACTTAGTGATCACGGGCAAAAATAGCATGCCCGTGATATGCTTATGACTTGAATTATTCTTGTTTATCTAAGTTATCTTATACATTTTCATGTGATTCTATATAAATGTGAAGACATGTGCTAACCAACGTGATTAGCCTTTGTTTTGTAGGTTTTGATGACTTTTGAGGAGCTAATCCACGAGTTGGTGAAGTAGAGGCTTGGAAACGGAATGAACAC
>JACEIK010005368.1:19061-32430 GCA_018107945.1 Datura stramonium | reverse complement strand
TTATAAGGATATTAAGCATATGAGAAAAATTATTATCAAAAATTCAAATGTTATGTATGTACTACTAAATGTAAATCAATTGATCCCGCTATTTTCTTTACTTAAAAAGTTAAAATTAAGCTTAATTGAATTAAAATTTAGAATTCAAACTTAAAATAATTTATTTTGAATTTTAAAAGATAAAATAACTCATTTTTAATTTAAAAAGTAGCTCATTTTGTAAGTAAAAAAATAGCTCATTAACTAGGCCCATAACCGAAAAAACCGAATTAGAAAAACCGAACCAAATTGAATCGAATTTGAAAAAAACTGAACCGAACCGAATTAGTTTGGTTCGGTGTTCGGTATACTAAATAAAAAACCGAAAAATGAAAATACTGAACCGAAATTTAAAAAAATCAAGCCGAAAAACCGAATGCCTACCCCTATGCAAGGTAAGTAAAATCTCTTAAGTAAGTAAAATCAATTAAACACGCATAACATAAAACATAATCAAGATAAGAATCTGAAAGTAGGGCTTGCATCCAATTTTCTGAAATTATGATCTGAACATTATAACTGAATCGAATGACCCGAAGCTGAAATCTGATAATCATAAGTAAAATTGAACATTCGGTCAAACTTTCTTTAGAACATATACATATATATCATGATTGATAAATATGCATAATTGAAATCATGAGGAACAATAAGAGACTCTTCTTATAACTGATATTACCACGATAGAGCTTACATGCTCCCGACTATCATATTCAATTGGGCAGAGCTTTCCAAAGCCTTGAAAGGGCTAAGAACAATACCATGATATCAATATCAAGCTCGAGGCCCCTTGGGGTAGGGGAAAGCTCCAAAGGAGGTCCCAAAGTATATCAGTAACCTACGTTGGTGCGTAGTTCTGAGGCATCGGGTTGACTGACCCTTAGCCTACTTGGTGCTAGACACTACTCCCAAAAACATGCATATGCTCTTTATCGTTTCCAACAAAGCTGACCATAGTTAGTGACGATGCTGAATAATAACATACATGCATAATCGAAAATCATAACATTAGGAGCCTTGGCTCAAATCATACCACAAGTTGAATAAAAATTGGGAGTGTAAACTCTAAAATCATGTGGTAAGATAATTTACATGAAATCATAAATCATACTTGAACATATGGGCTTGACCAATACTTAAACATGCATAAAATACTTAATTCACTTGAAAACATGATTATAGACATGGGTAACTTGAAAACATGCTTTTCATCGTAAATCTCTTATCATACTTGAACATACATCATAGATCTCAATTTTCATGAACTTTCATAGATGGGCATCCTAATTTATAAAACTTGAAAACATGATTTATAATTGAAAATATTGTAAAACTTGCCCATGAACCATAATTCAATAATAGAAACATGCTTAGATCATATATATGGTAGGAGCTTAGGAAATTTATGCATTGGGTGAACCCCATAGGATCAACATATAGAATTTCATGAATAAGAGAGGGATTGGGCATGGGTGTGAACAAATTCACCCATTCGTAGCCCTAAATACCTGAGAGAATCTATATCTACAACTTCTCTTCTTGCCTAAGGAAGAGTTGAGAAGAACTTGGAAGAAATTAAGCTTGATCACCTCTTTAGACCTATAAGCTTGCATGCATGAATAGGAATAGCTTAGAATGAACTTACACCTCTTAAAACTCACAATTCATATCTTAAAACGATGTAGTTTAGCCCTTAGGATCATAGGAATTACTTAAAAGCCTTTAATAAACTTGCAGGGAAAAACTGACTGCCAGTCCCAACGCAGGACTAGACGAGTCGATACCCATGATCATGACTCGTGGTCTCCTGTTGTCAAGTACACTGCCCATTTTCCTCAAAGGGTCCCCACGGGGACCTAACAATTTATCACCGATGACCACAACTCGTGGTCACCTCTCGTTACCATCACTGCCCAAAATCCCCCTATCTTCAACCAACCTTAACCACAGCTGACTCAACGAGTCGTGGGGATGACCACGACTCGTGGTCATTCCCGTGGTGACCCCAAAACATAACTTTCCAACTTAAGTCTCCCACCTCACCACGAGTCACTTAACGACTCGTGGTCATCCTGATGGGTCACAGGATGACTCGTTTTGTGACTTGGTGCAGAAAATCCTATTTTCTTCGTTTCAACTCCTGAGTCTGATCTTAAGACTTTCAGGGTATAACAAATGGGGAGTGAGTGTCCCTTTCTTCCTGAATCTCATCGCTCCATTCATGGGGGATACCTTCAAAAACACCCAATCACCAACTTTAAACTCAAGATCCCTTCTCCTCACATCCGCATAGGACTTTTGGTGACTCTGAGTTGTTTTCAACCTATCTCTTGTAAGCTGAATTTTCTCCATAGCCTGATGGACTGAATCTAGACCTATCACCGCAGCTTCACCGACTTCAAACCAACCAATAGGCGATCTACATCTCCGCCCATAGAGAGCCTCAAATTGAGCCATCTAAATGCTGGAATGGTAGATGTTGTTATATGCAAACTCAATAAGAGGCAAATGATCATTTCAACTACCTTTGAAATCAATATCACATGCCCTCAACATATCTTCAAGGGTCTAAATGGTCTGCTCGACCTGACCATCTGTCTGCGGGGGAAATGTTGTGTTAAGCTTGACCTGAGTACCAAGTCCCTTCTAAAATGATCTCCAAAACTAGGAGATAAACTGAGTACCTCAATCTAAAATGATAGAAAAGGGCACTCCATTCAACCGAACTAGCTCCTGAATGTACAACTTAGCATAATCCTCTGCTGAATCGGTGGTTTTGACTAGTAAGAAATGAGTTGCTTTAGTTAACCTGTCCACAACCACCCAAATATAGTCATACTAATGGCGAGTACGAGACAACCCTGTGTTGAAGTCCATATTGATCTCCTCCCACTTCCAAGTAGGGATACTAATATCTTGAAGAATGCCTCTAAGTCTTTAATGCTCAACCTTTACCTGTTGATAATTCGGACACTTAGCCACAAATTCTGCTATTTCCTTCTTCATGCCTTTCCACCAATAGACTTCCCATAGGTCACGGTACATCTTGGTGGCACCTAGATGTATCGAGTATCTAGAACCATGAGCCTCATGCAACATCCGATCTCTCAAATCATAAACATCCGAAACACATAAATGACCCTAATAATGAAGCACACCATCTCCCCCTTTGGAGAATACCTCCATCTCTAATTCTGAAAAACTTCCTTTAACTTTACCAAAATAGGATCCTCGTCTTGTATAGCTTTAACATCAGTAACTAAAGATAATTCTGATCCATTTTGAATAATAACTCCACCATTGGTTGACTAAACCAGATGAACTCCCAACCGTGCAAACCGATGCACATCCTTTACTACTCCTCACATACATGGGACACACTCTTTATATATTGTCTACTAGAGCGTCTGCTAGCCTTGCTCGTATGGTAAAGGACACTTATATCATAATCCTTGAGTAACTCCAACCACCTCCTTTGACGTAGATTTAGATGCTTCTGGGTAAACACATATTTTAGGTTTTTATGGTCAGTAAACACATCTGCTTGGACCCTGTATAAACAGTGTCTCCAAATCTTCAAGGCAAATACTACCGCCAGTTCGAGATCATGAGTTGGATCTCATGGACTTTCAGCTTCCTAGAAGCATATGCTATAACTTTAGTGTGCTGCATGAGTACACAACTAAGTCCAATTCTTGAAGCATCATAATACACCACAAACCCATCGGTACCCTCTGGTAGGGTTAACACCGGTGCTGAGGTGAGTCGAGTCTTCAACTCTTGGAAGCTCTTGTCACAAGCCTCCGACCATTAAAATTTCACTTATCTTCTAGGTCAATTTAGTCAATGGGGATGCACTAGATAAAAACCCCTCAACAAATCCCCGATAATAACCAGCTAAACCCAAGAAACTCCTGATGTCCGAAGGATTCACTAGTCTAGGTCAATTCTTCACCTCCTCTATCTTTTGATAGTCCACCTGAACACCCTCACTTGACACCACATGAAAATAAAATTCCACTAAGTTCAACAAAAACTCACATTTACTGAACTTAGGATACAACTGATGATCCTTCAAAGTCTGTAGCACCACCCTCAAATGAGCGACATGCTCCTCCTCACTCCAAGAGTATATGAGAATATCATCTATGAACACAATCACGAACATATCTAGGTACGGCTTGAACACCTTATTTATCAAACCCGTAAAAGCTGAAGGAGCATTCGTTAGTCCAAAATACATAACTACAAACTCATAGTGACCAACCAAGTTCTGAAGGTTGTCTTCGGAATGTCACTCTCCCGAATACTGAGCTGGTGGTATCCCGATCTGAGGTCTCTCTTTGAAAATCACTTAGAACCTTGAAGCTGGTCAAACAAATCATCAATCCTAGGAAGAGGATACCTATTCTTGATGGTGACCTTTTTTAATTCCAATAATTAATGCACATCCGAAGAGAACTATCCTTCTTGCAAACAAAGAGAACTGGCGCACCCCATGGAGATTTGCTAGGTATGATCAATCCCTTGTCTAAAAGGTCTTTCAACTACTCCTTCAACTCCTTTAGCTCAGCTGGAGCCATTCTGTAAGGAGGAATAGATATAGGCTATGTATCGGGAAGAAAGTCAATACCAAAATTGATCTCCTTCTTGGGAGGAATTTCCGGTAAGTCATCTAGAAACACCTTTGGATACTCACACACTATAGGAACTGATTGGATAGTCGGGGTTTCAGATGTAGCATTTTTAACCCTAACTAGATGGTACACACAACCCTTAGAAATCATCTTTCTAGCCTTAAGTTAGGAAATGAAGCAACTTACAGGCACAACTGAACTATCCTTCCACTCTATGATTGGCTCACCCAAAAATCTGAACTCTACTACACAAGTTCTACAATTGACTGAGGCATAACATGCATATAACCAATCCTTGCTGAGGATATCATTAAAATCAGTCATGGCTAACTCTACTAAATCTACTGAGATAATTTTCTAAAGGACTATGATAGGGCATTTTATATACACTCGTCTAGCTATAACTGAATCACCAACCAGAGTAGAGATTGAGAAGGGTTCTGATAAGATGTTGAGACTGAATCTAAAAATACTAGAAACATAGGGCATCACAAAAGACAAGGTAGCTCCTGGATCTAACAATGCATATACATCAAGGTGGAATACTCGTAACATACCAGTGACTACGTCTGGGGAGATCTCCTTCTTCTGATGGGATGCTAGGGCATAGAATCTATTTTGACGCTGATCACCACCCGCACTAGTGGATGCCCCCTGCTGGGCTGGGCGTGCTAGTAGAGCTGCTGAACTGGAAGCTAGGCCTCGGCTCCTATCATGACCCTGTCTAGCTACCGGGCTATCCCTAAGCATGTGTCTGGGCTTTCCACACCCGAAACAAGCACCTGAACCTTCTAAGAATTGGACCATGTGTCTCCAGCCACATCTGCTACACTCAAGAGGGCTGGTCTCTATGGGTTTGGTACTCTGGCCTCTAGAGCCTGATGTTCGTCCCCTCTGATATCGCCTGAACCTGGATGAAACACTCATAGCCGAAGGCTCTGGGGATAAAGATCAATGGTGGGACTATTGACGGTGCCCACTGGGTCTCTACTGGCAGAATCTAAAGCTATCAGTCCTTGCCCACTTAGCCTCTCTCCCTCACTCATCTTTACTGCCTCCATCTGCTAGGCGTATAGGTCTATCTAAGTAAAGTAATGTCCT
Organism: Datura stramonium; assembly: GCA_018107945.1. Taxonomy (NCBI): domain Eukaryota; kingdom Viridiplantae; phylum Streptophyta; class Magnoliopsida; order Solanales; family Solanaceae; genus Datura; species Datura stramonium. The sequence continues at coordinate 26,653 of JACEIK010005368.1, read as the reverse complement.
AAAGTAGCATCATGGTCTGGCTATCCCTAACCAAGTAGTCTGTTATCCCATGTACAAACCTGCCCATGGAGCTCTCTGATCTGCCACCATCTCAGGTGCATACTTGGACAAGTGAGTGAACTCCAAGGCATACTCATGTATCGTCATTTTCCCTTGCTTAAGGTTCGCAAACTCAACTACTTTGATCTCCCTCATCTCACGAGGGAAGAACCGATCCAGAAAAGCGACATAAAACTAATCCCCATAAATAGGGCCTTCTCCAACTGCCCTACTATCCTTCCATTGCATGAACCAGATGTATGCAACCCCTTTCAACTGATACGAGGCTAGATCGGTGCACTCCTCTTCGGTCACCCCCATGATCTAGGTGGTCTTCAGAATCTCATCAATGAACTCATGTGGATCCTCATCCACCCTGGTCAAAGAAACTCTGGAGAATCTCTAACTCTTGTTGTCGCTGCATTCCCATTTTGAGAGACATGTGCTACTGCTTGCTGATTGACTTGGGTGGTCAAGGCCTGAGCTAACATTTGTATGGCTTCCCTGAACTCAGCGTGGGAAACCGGCTAAGAAACATGCTCCCATGAACTGGTGGGGGCTTCTGGTGCACGCCTCCATTGCTATTCTCATGGTCATTCCCATTTTTGTTTCTTCTTCCATTAACTTTGCGAGAAGGCATGATTTTGAAAAAGCGTACAACACGAGTTAGAAGGATAGAGAGACACTTCACCACACGACATAGATCATGAAAGAAGGGAACATTTCCTAAACGTTTCATAGCCTCTTCGTCATAAGTGTGGCATGCTTCACACCCATGAAAAAGACTCTACTAAACACAGCTTTCAGACACCCTAGGACACGTCAAAACCTAATGCTCTGATACCAAGTTTGTCACAAACCGAACATAGGTTCGGACGAGACACGAGACAGAGAATCCCGAGAGGCTCCAAGTCAATCCATGGCATAAAAATAACATCTAACTCATTCAAATAAAATGGAAGATCAACATAATTAACATAGCGGAAGTCTGAACATAAAATAACATTTGAATACATACATAAGTCTAAAGTTGAATACATACTATGTCCAAAAAGTCTCTAATACTAATGAGTTGATGGGACAAGAACCCAACTAACTCACTAAAGTCTGAAAACTGAAAATATGGAACATATCTGATAAGAAAGGCCCTCGAAACATGAGGATTCACAAATTCTGATCAAAAACTACTAATGTGGGGAAATCTGGCTAGTGGTTGGACTGAGTCCAAATATAAGAGCCTGTATCATGAAATGATATAGCATAGAGTATGCGGTCAGTACGTGGAATATACCGAGTATGCAAGTAAAATCGCTAAGTAAGAAAAATAATAAATCATATGTATTATAAAACATAATCAAGATAAGATTTTGAGAGTAGGTCTTGCATGTTATTTTCTGAAATCATGATCTGAACATAACTGAATATCATAACTGAATTGAATGACCTAAAGCTGAAAACTGATAATCATAAGTAAAACTGAACATTAGGTCAAACTTGTTGAAATCATAATATCATGACTGATGGACATGCATAACTTAAATAACGAGGAACAACGGGAGACTATTCATATAACAGAAATTACCACGATAGAGCTTACATGGTCTCAACTATCACACTCAAGTGGGCAGAGCCGTCCAAAGCTTTGTCAGGGCTAAGGACGCTACCATGATATCGATATCTAACTGAAGGCCCCTTGGGGGAGGGGAAGCTCACAATGTAGGTCTCAAATAATCTGATCATACCTACGTTGGCGCATAGTTCTGAGGCATAGGGTTGACTGACCCTTAGTCTACACGGTGCTAGACACTACTCTCAAAAATATGCATATGCTCTCCATTATTTTTCAATGAAGCTGAACCATCATCTAGTGATAAAGCTGACTCTTAACATACATACATAAATATGAAATCATTACATGAGGAGTCTTGGCTCAAACCATACTACAAGCTGAACATAATTAGGAGTTTAGACTCCAAAATCATGTGGTAAGCTAATTACATGAAAGCATAAAACATACTTGATAATATGGGCTTGACTAATACTTAAACATGTTTGACAAAAACTTAATCTTATGAAAACATGAACATAAACTTGAGTATTCCGAAATCATACTTTCTTCATAAACATCTCATCATGCTTGTACACATACTTCATAGATCTCAACTTTCATGGATGGGAAACATAATTTAGAAAACTTGAAAAACATAATTTATAATTTAAAACATTGTAAAATCTACCCATTAATCATAATTCAACATTGGAAACATGTTTATATTATACCCATGATTGATACTTAGAAAATTCACATATTGGGTAAAAACCCCATAGATTCATCAATTATAATTTTCATGAATTGAGAGAGGATTGGGCATGGGTATGGACTATTGCACCCACTCATAGTCTTGCATACCTGAAGAGATCTAATTTCACAACTTCCCTGATTTCCCAATGAGAATTGAGGAACAATTTTGAAGAATCTAGGCTTGATCACTCCTTAGACCTCTGAGCCTGCATGCATGAATTAGAATAGGCTTAGAATGGCTTCACCCTTCTTAAAACATACTATTCTGAGCTTAAAACGACGCACTTTAGGCTTAGGAACTTAGAAATTGTGGAAAAGCCCTTATTAAATTCATAGAAAAATACATATTGCCAGTCCCAACGGGGACTGGATGAATCATGGTCTGGGGGACTACTCGTCATCTGCTTGTCGTGATCAGCACTTCCATTTTTCATCTGTGAGACACCACAATTCTTGGTGTACCCAATGACTCGTGGTGACCAACCCATTACCACCACTGCTAGAACTTCTCATCTTTCAAGCATCCCTAGGCCATGACTAACATAAAGAGTCGTGGTGCTGACTACGACTCGTGGTCACATTCGTGGTCACCTCAAATCCAAAAAACTCAACCATGGTTGAACCCCTACCCACGAGTCATTTAACGACTCTTGGTGTTTCTAACGTGTCACTGGACGACTCATCCTATGACCTGGTACAAGAAATTTAGTTTTCTCCATTTCATCTCTTTGGGTCTAATCTTAGGGATTTCGGGGTATTACATTAGTTCTACTAGTGAAAATTTTAATGCGATATTTTAGGGTTATTTTAGTAAAATTCTATGCTTCTAACTTCTAAGTGATATCGTTTTGGGACTCCAAAGGGATGAATTCAAGGGATTTCCTAGGCTAATCCCTCATTCTACTCTAAAACATTCATAAGTCATCTTCTCTTTTCTCCTTTCAAGGCTCAAGAACTTAGGTTCCTCCCAAGGCGCAACAAGCTTCAAGTTCTTTTAAGGGATTCTTCAACCAGGTATGTGGGACTTCAACAAGGGTTTTCTTTCACCCTTGTGTCCAATTTATGTCTAGAACCCTAGCAAATTTTATTCCTTAGAAATTCATGTCTTAGGGTTGTGTTTCTATGTATGAATTCTCTTATGTTAGCCTTGTCTTCAAGATTCTTATGATCAATACCTATGTATGTTCATGACTCCCCCCTCAAATTTTAGATCTATGTCCATGATATGATATTAGCATGATTTCTAAGACTCATCCATGATTTACCACTATTTTTGAAAATATGGTTCGTTGAAATAAGCAATTTTACCATGATTTAAGTAAATATGATTTACACTATGATTTGAGTTTATGATTTTCATGAATTTAGTATGATCAACATGTTTATAGTTCTTTCGACTCTCAGGCCTCTTGCTAGTTAAAAAATAGCCCTGACTAGTCTTAGAACATTAGTTTTGAGCCCACAGTATTAGCATGTTCATGGTCCTTTAGGCTCTTGGGATCCTTGTTAGATAAAGTGGTTCCAGCTAGTCTTAGGACATCACCTTTAGATTATCAATTTATATGTATCCTTATGTTTAATTAGGAGTAGTACTTAGCACTGAGTAGGTCGGGGTTCCAATGCACTCAGGTCTCAAAACTACGTGCCACCATAGAATAAGAGATTCTCTATAGTAGAAAATGTTTCCCTTAGCCCGAGGAATATGGGATCTCGCTAGTAGAGTGTCTCTCTCACCTTAATGGAGACCTACAGGGATCGTTGTTAGTTGAGATTGTCTCCCTGAGTTCTCTTACCCTCGGAAAGGAATAAACACCCTTCCAACCAGTATTACAAATTGGGCTCCATGAGGCTCACATTGGATTGGCTCTCTCATAGTACATTTTTCAGTTTGTGATTATAGATTTAGTTTTCAGTACATGTACATGATCCTAAAAATAAGTTTTACTTGCATTTTATTAAATATTTTCAGACTAGAATACCATGTCAGTATTCATGCATCTCAGATAGGGTCGTTGTACTTTCCTTCAGTTTATGCATTCAGCCATGTTTTATGTATAGTCTTTTCTCAAATTTAAAACATGTTCTCAATTTCAATTGCATTTTCAATATACTCAGTACATTTTAAGTACTAACTACATACTCTATGTATTATATTATTTTATGATATAGATCCAAGTATTCAGACTCAGCCCCACGATTAGGCACATTCCAGACTCTATCAGCTAGTAGTGGTGAGTCCTCATCTTCCAAGGATGGGAGTTATGCTTATTTATTTTAGTATTATTTATTTTTAGATTTTGGAGTTAGTGGGGACTTGTCCCAGCAGCTCATCAAATTAGTAGAGGCTTTCAGACAGTGTAGTGTACTTTCAAGTTATGACTCGGAATTTTTAACAAACTATGTCTTTATACATAATGATCAGTTATTATTTTTCGTAAGCTTCTTCTTAGATATTCTTTATAAGTTATTGTTATGTTAGAACTATGCTATACCATGGGTTAGCTTGGAACCATTCGTGGTTCTAAGTCCTATGACGGCCAAGGTGTAGACTAGAATCATGACATATAATAAGTGTCATCATAATTGAATGTAGACAAATTATTGAATATAGGGGATTATGCTTGAGGGTGTTTTAGTGGAATTTGAGGTATTTCTATGTAACACCACAACCTTTTGGACTAAGATTGAATTCCTCTAACACGAGTAATTAGACACAAATCCCGGAATTTAGATGTGGTCAGGTGTAAAAGTCAAGATCCAGGCGTGTATTAGTTGTGCTAGGGAATGGAGTTGAAAACAACTAAGCTTGAAATTCTGGTCTAATATACGGCTAAGATGAAGGCTACAAAAGTCACATGCGAGACATATGTTGGACAGTCTAAGACGCAGGCTACAAAAGTGACATATGAGACATATGTTGGACCACATGTAGAGTTGGTAATTTAAGCTTCAGTGATTGAAAATGCAAAATCCACATAAGAACTACATGTCGTACCATATGTTGAGGTATAAAAATATGGGAAATCCATTCTACATATGTCAAGATGAGAAGAAACAGATAGACCGCATGTTGGACTTATGGTTCCCAAGTTGTAACGTATGTTAGAGCCTAGAATTTATCCAAAATACATAGCTACTGGATAAGAGATCTGGAAGCTACATATGGGCCGTATGTGGGAAACAAGGTCCATATGTCAAAGGTGTGTGGGAAGGAAAAATTCTTAGAGTTGATATATGGCTAGCATATCAACTATATGTTCAATATGCGCACNATATGTTACATGTCAACATGGCCTATAAATATGACTTCTTTTAGAAATTTTATTATTTTTCATTCCATGCAAGATTTGGGCGATTTTCACTTTTCTCCTACTTTTATCTCTTCAAGACAAGTCTCTCCTAACACTTTCCTAGTCATTCCTTCACCTAATAAATGAAACTTTGATTCCTCCTAAGATTTTATAAATTTCAAGGATTTTCTCCTAAAGGCTCGAGTGGAAGATTAAATGCATGAGTTATTATTAATAATTACAGTATGCTTTCATGTTGGAACTCATCAAATGGTGATTAGAAGCAATGAGTCCTTATTTTGGTGGTAGAAGGTAATGGTGGGAAATAGTAGAATGGTTCTAAGGGTGTAATATTTCTTGGAAATATGTGGTTGACCTCGTAGGGGAATTGTATGTTGTTGTTGGCAAGAAGAAGGGTGTGGAATTGTAATGCCCCAGAAACCCTAAGATCAAAACCGAGAGTTGAAACAGAGAAAAACATAATTTTCTACATCAGGTCACAGAACGATTCATCCTTTGACCCTTCAGGATGACCACTAGTCATTAAGTGACTCGTGGTGAGGATTTGGACTTAAATTGATTTCTAGTTTTTGGGTCACCACGGACATGACCACGAGTCGTGTTCAGCACCACGAATCATTGAGTTAGTCGTGGTCAAGGGAGAGGCAAAAGAAGAAGAAAATGGGTAATAAAGGCAACAGAAAGTGACCACGAGTTGTAGTCACCAGTAACAACTCGTTAAGTCCGCTTTGATGAGCCCCAGTGAAATTTTGGTAGTGTACTTGACGATTCTAGGCCACGAGTCGTGGCCAGTGACGATGACTCGTCCAATCTATCGTTGGGACTGGAAGTCTATTTTTTCCTATGAATTTATTAAAGGATTTTCCATAATTTTGATGATCCTAAGGACTATACTACGTCATTTTAAGATCTGAATAGTGAGTTTTAAGGAGGGTAAGTTTATTCTAAGCTATTCCTAATTCACGCATGTAAGTTTAGAGGTTTTGGAGAGGTGATCAAGTCTAGTTCTCCAAGTTCTTCATTAATTCTTCATTGGGCAGTCAAGGGAGTTGTAAAATCAGTCATTATCGGGTATGTAAGGTTATGAATGCGTGATATTTTTCACACCCATAACCAATCCCTCTCTAATTCATGAAAATCTATATGTTGATTCTATGGGGTTTTAACCTAATGCATGAATTTCCTAAGTTTTTACCATGGGTATGATCTAAGCATGTTTCTATTGTTGAATTATGATTTACAATGTTTTTAATAATAAATTATGTTTTCAAGTTTTAAAAATTATGGTGCCCATCCATGAAAGCTCATGAAAGTTGAGATCTATGGTGTATGTTCAAGTACGATGAGATATTTATGAGAAAAACATGTTATCAAGATACCCGTGTCTATGATCATATGTTCAAGTAAATCAAGAATTTTCAAGCATGTTTTAGTATTGGTCAAGCCTATATGTTCAAGTATGATTTATTATTTTACGAATTAGCTTACCACATGGATTTAGAGTCAAGACTCCCAATTATATTCAACTTGTGGTATGGTTTGAGCGAAGGCTCCTCATGTATGATTTTAGATTTCATATGTATATGATTATTTAGCTTCGTCACTAGACGATGGTCAGCTTCGTTGAAAAATGATCGAGAGCATATGTATGTTTTTGGGAGTAGTGTCTAGAACCGAGTAGACTAAGGGTCAGTCAACCCTATGTCTTATAACTACGCGCCAACATAAGTATGATCAGATTAATTTGGGACCTCCTTTGTGAGCTTTCCCCTACCCCAAGGGGCCTTCAGCTTGATATCGATATTATGGTAGCGTCCTTAGCCCTGGGAAAGGCTTTGGATGGCTTTGCCCACTTGAGTGTGATAGTCGAGACCATGTAAACTCTACTGTGGTAATGTCGGTTATATGACGAGTCTCCCATTGTTCCTCATGATTTCAGT
>JACEIK010005368.1:0-12469 GCA_018107945.1 Datura stramonium | reverse complement strand
GTATGAGAGGATGCAGTATCTAATAATTCCATTATCTGTTTTTATTAGGTATCTTTTTCCAAATTTGACAAGGCCTGCTAGAGCCTTCTTTTTAATTCTTTCTTGGATAGTTGGGAATCCTGTCATAATGAAGAACTTGAAGTTTCCTTATATTCCTGGGGTGTTTGTGCCCAGCCTTTGAGTTTGATGCTCTTACTCAAATATTTAATCCTTTCAAATTCATGAATATCAAAGGACCAGCTGATAATGTATGAAATTCTTTTTGCAATAAAAAAAATTACACAATTTAATATTTTTTGGTAGGGTAGAAATATTTTGCTCTACCTGGAATTTTTCAAACTGTGTCTAAAAATGTTTTGACAATAGCTGTTTATTTCCTCCGAATTGGTTCCACCATTCGTAAAACCATCTGGGGATGATCACGCTTTTCATATCTTATGAATACTTGACAAACCAAGAGTGAGTGTTGGGCCTTAGATACATAAAGTTGTACCAGGCTGCCTTATAATCATAGCAGTTGTATGCCTGGGGTCTATGGGTTCTTGATAGGGAAATGGGTGTATATAGATGATCTACAAACCATTCAAACAGACTTAAAATTCTTTTACTTGTGAACTTAGAGTACTGAATACTGTCAGGATTATCCGGATATTTAAATTTATGCTCAATTTTTACTGAATTGGTGTATGTTAAAATAAACTCATAATACCTTCGGGTTTTAAGGGGATCATCTGCCTCCACATAATTTTAATATTTGTAGTAGGATTTTAGTAACTCTGGTACTCCAAAACCTTCATATTTTTTTATCAAGGGTCATGAGCGACAGTACCTATAAAAATGTTAGCTCAAACTGCTATTTATTTGGAATATTTTTCTCCATTTTCTTTTTAGGAGTCGCTGGTAGAACCGCATTAGAGTATGTCTCTAGTGAATTCATTTGATAGCTATCCTTTGTTTGGATAGAGATAGTTTTATCGTCTAATGAAGAGTCTTCTTTAAATACTAATTTGAATGGTTGTAATTTGGTCTGACTGATTATGGGTTCCTTTAATGGGGACGGAATAGTAGCTTTTGGCAAAGATGGGAATTTTGTCAGAACTAAATACCTATTTTCTGGTTTTGGTTTTTCCACTTCTTTGAAGGGTCTTTTCATTATTTCTTCTGGTTAAAAAGGCTGAAATTGAGGCCTCAAGAGCCTTATACCTGGTGTTCCAGGCGTTATTTAGTTTCCTATAGAAATTCCCTAGTCAAAAAATCTGGGAGAGAATTACTTTCTTCTTGTATAAATTGGATTTTAAAATCAAAGATGGGTAACAAAGCTTGCCATCTAGCAAATATTTGTTTAGAAACCAAATTATTTACATCTTTTTATAAAACATCTTTGACTGCTTTGCAGTCTACTCATAGTGAAAATTATTTATTTATTAAATCTACTTAAAATTTTGTGATACCTAGAACTATAGCTAGAATTTCCTTTTTAATGGTGTTGTAATTTTTCTAAGTATTATCCAGATTACTGAAGTGAATCTTACTAATTGTTTGGGGTTTTCTAGGGAGATTCTTTGTTTAAGGATGCCTCCATATCCTATGTATGAGGCATAAGTTTCTACTATCATGAATGCCTCTGGATGTGGTATTCTGTTATACCCCGGGAACCCAAGGATCATACCCGAGAGTCAAACAAGGAGAATTTGGGAAAATGTTGCTACAGTGCAGGATGAGTCACTAGACGACTCGTGAGGAGACCCCACGAGTTGTCAGGTGGCTTGTGGGGAGGTTGGAATGGGATGAGGAGATGAGGTCCCCGTGAACGTGGGAACGACTTGCGATCAGCTACCACGAGTCGTTAGGTCTCCCGTGGGGTATGATTGAGGGTTACCTGGGAGGTCTGACCAGTGCACCTAACGAATGGGACCCCATGAGTCGTGGCCAGTCCCAATGACTCGTGAGGTGGGTCATGAGAAAGACTGTGGAAATTTAATTAAGGATGAGGTAGTGTACTTGACGGAAGGTGATCACTACTCATGGTCATGGGTGACTAGTCGTTGAGTCACCCGTTACGGTCACCTGGTAGTTATTTCCTACGAATTAGTAAGGGCCTTCTCATAATTTGCTACACCCCTAAGGCCTAAACTGTGTCATTTTAAGGTCGGTACAGGGTCTTTTAAAGGGAAATAATTCATGTTAAGTCTCATTTGATGCTTGCAAGAGTTAGAGAAGGGAGTAGGAGGTGATCCTAGGGTTCTTCTTCAAATTCTTCAAATTTTCATCTTGGGCTTTTCAAGGGATTAAGAATCAAGTAATTCAAGGTATATGGGGTTTTGAATGGGTAGTTTAGTCCCTACCCACGCCCAATTCTTCCCAAATTCCATGTTTAAAGTTACTAAATCTTTATGGGTCTTAACCCAAATGCATGATTCCTCGAAAATCGATATGAGCTTGTTGTAGTATTCCTAAATCATGGGTTTCAAATTATTGGGCTGTTTTCACTTGTTTTATTCAATGATTTATGATCTAATCCCTAAAAGCAGGTGCCCAAATCATGAGGATTTTTGGTAAAGTTCATGGTTATGGTGATTCCTCACGCATGATATGAATTTATGAATTTTAAGCATGTCTTCAATCTCTCATGTTATTATGATCATGTTTTCTGTAAAATTTAAGCATTCCAAGGATGTTGAAAATATGGGCAATGCCCACATGTTGCTTATGGTTCATGAACTATGATTTTGGCTGATCTACGGGCCCAATTTTATGGCTAGTATTATGAATTCTCAAGCATGTTATGATTATAATGATTTAACTAGCCTTGCATGACATGTATAAATTTCTATGAGCACGTTGCATATTTTGGGAGTAGTACTTAACACCGAGTAGGTTCGAGGCCCAGGTTACACCTCGAATCTCAGAACTACGTGCCACCGTAGGTTATGTTTGGGACCTCCTCAGTGACTGTCCCCTATGCCCTACGGGGCCTTTATTAATGATATCACGCCTTTCATGGTTCTACCCTTGACAAGGTATGAACGACCTCCCGACTAGGCTTACAGGTCGGGCTCCATGTGTGCTCATATGGGGTATGTTGGTCACAGAAATCTCCTACTATTCCTCATTGTTTTAAATGCATGAATGATTATGTTCTTTTGTATCAAGTCATGTTTTATGAAATGTTTTTCTCTTATGTTATGACTATGACAGGTTTACAAATGCTTTTGAGAAACCTTGAGCCTTACGATATATTTATGATTTCAGTCTTTATGATCATGATGTCCCACTCCAATAACTCTTATGTTTTTAAGTATTGTTTTACACACCTTTCATACTCGGTACATTTCAAGTACTGACTCGCATATTTTATGTTGTATCATTTCATGATTCAAGATTCGGATCTCAGGTACAGCATCACTCCTAGCTTGCTCACAATTCTACTCTCAGTTCTCAGTGGTGAGTCCTCATGATTCGAGGGCTTTATATTCAGTTCTTGGCTATCTTTTGTTTCAAAATGTTGGGGTTAGTTGGGGTCTTGTCCCTTCAACCCGTCTATTATGATTAGAGGGTTTCAGACCTAATGTAGTATTCAGTTGTTTATGCTTGGATCATGTATTGTTGTTTCTTGTATTTCATGTCTCAGTTTTCTTTCAATTCATGACCATTAAGAAAATTCTTCCACCTTATGTGAATGCTTTAGTTATATGCTCATGTCATGGGTTGACTTGGGGTCCCTCAGGGCTCCTTGTCGGTCGTGACAAACTTAGTATCAGAGCAATAGATTTAGATGTGTCCTAGGGAGTCTTAAAGCCGCATTAGGTAGATTCTTTTTCATGGGTGTGAAGCACGCCACACTTACGATGAAGAGGCTACTAAACATTTTAGGAAATGTTCCCTTCTTTCATGATCCATGTCGTGCGATGAAAAGTCTCTCCTTTCTTCTAATTCGTGCTATTTGCGATTGCAGAAAATTATGGCTCCCAAAAGAATAAATGAAAGGAGGAATGGAAATGATGAAGGCCATGGAGGTGGGAATGATCATGGGCGTCAGCAAGCCCCACTTGTCCGGGAGCCCCAGGCACAAGAGCCAACTACCCATGCTGAGTTTCAGGCGGTTATTCAGATGTTGGCACAGGCCTTGACCGCTCAGGTCAACCAGCAGGCTGTTTTGCATGTCCCACATAATGGCAACGCAGCGGCAGCTCGGATTAGAGACTTTTTGAGGATGAACCCTCCCGATTTCACAGGATCAAAGGTGGAAGAGGATCCACACGATTTCATTGAAGGGATCTTGAAGGTCACTCAGGTTATGGGGGTGACAAATGAGGAGTGTGTTGATTTTTCCTCTTATCAGCTTAAGGAGATTGCTTATATTTGGTACAAGCAATGGAAGGACATCAGGGCAGCGGGAACGGGTCCTATCAGCTGGGATGAGTTCCACATGGCCTTTCTCAACAAGTTCTTCCCCCGGGAGATGAGGGAATTGAAAGAAGTTGAGTTCGTTAACCTCAAACAGGGAAAAATGAAAGTGTTAGAATATTCACTTGAGTTTACTCACCTGTCAAAGTATGCCTGGAGTTAGTGATGGACCAGAGGGCGCGGCTGAGCAGATTCGTGCGGGGAGTAGCCGAGTATCTGGACGAGGACTGCAGCACAACCATGCTTCATCAGTATATGGACTACCCACGGATAGTCCTTTATGCCCAATAAATGGAGGCAGCTCATATGAGGTAGAGAGAGGCCAAGAGGGCCAGAACCGATAGCTACAGGTTCTCCTAGCCAAGGCCAGGAGGTGGGCCTCACTAGTAGTCCTAGAACAGGTCTATTACACCAGCACCATCTTCATCCAATACCCCAACCAAGCCTCGAGACGATCAAAAGAGCAGGGCCTCATGTTCGAGGGGTCAGAATAGCATGCGCACAGAGTGCGCATTCCCATCTTATGCTAGTTGTGGCAAGAACCACCCAAGGAGGTGTTTGGTGGGCTCAGATGCTTGTTTTGGGTGTGGCAAACCCGGACACAGGCTCAGGAATTGCCCCGTAGCCAGGTTAGGGGGTGGTGGAGCCCGCACTCCAGCAGCTAGTTCAGTAGCTCCAGTGGCATGTCCTACTCAGCAGGGTGTTACAACTGGTCCAGCTAAAGGCCAGCGCCAGAACCAGTTTTATGCACTTGTCTCTCGACAAGAGTAGGAGACTTCTCCTGATGTGGTTACGAGTATGTTGCGAGTCTTTCATATTGATCCTTATGCTTTGTTAGATCTGGGAGCTACACTGTCTTTTGTGACACCTTACATTTCTAGTAACTTTAGGGTCAGCACTAAAATTTTGTCAGAACCGTTTTCTGTATCTACTCCGGTTGGTGATTCAGTCATAGCGAGGCGGGTATATAGAGGTTGCCCCGTTACAGTATTGCATAAGGTTACCTCTGTAGACTTAGGATAATTGGATATGACTGATTTTGACATTATTTTGGGCATGGATTGGTTGTTCGCACGTTATGCTTCTATTAACTGTAGAACCCGAGCGGTGGAGTTCCGATTTCCAAGTGAACCAATTTTAGAATGGAGGGGTAGTTCAGTGGTACCTGTAGGCTGCTTTATCTCCTATCTTAAGGCCAGGAAAATGATTTCTAAGGCTTGTATTTACCATTTGGTTAGGGTTAAGGATGCCAAGTCCGAGACCCCGACCATTCAGTCAATTCCCGTGGTATGTGAGTATCCCGAGGTATTCCCAGATGACCTACCAGGTGCTCCTCCTGAGAGGGAGATTGATTTTGAGATTGATCTTTTACCCGACACATAGCCCATATCGATTCCTCCCTACTGAATGGCCCTAGACGAGCTAAAAGAGTTAAAGGACCAGTTGAAGGATTTGTTGGATAAGGGTTTCATTAGACCGAGTAAGTCTCCATGGGGTGCCCCAGTGTTGTTCATCCGAAAGAAAGATGGTTCTCTTCGGATGTGTATTAACTATCGGCAGTTGAACAAGGTCACCAACAAGAATAGGTACCCTTTACCTAGGATTGATGACCTATTTGATCAGCTTCAGGGTGCCAAATGTTTCTCCAAGATAGATCTCAGGTCCGGGTATCACCAGCTCAGGGTTCGGGAGAGCGACATCCCGAAGACTGCTTTCAGGACTCGGTATGGCCATTATGAATTTGTTGTTTTGTCCTTTGGAGTAACCAATGTCCCTGCAGCTTTTATGGATATAATGAATAGGGTATTCAAGGAATATCTGGACATGTTCGTGATAGTTTTCATTAACAACATATTGATATACTCCAGGAGCGAGGAGGAGCATGCCGCACACCTGAGGGTGGTACTCCAAACCCTCAAGGATAGCTGGCTATACGCCAAGTTCAGCAAATGCGAGTTCTGGCTGAATTCATTTTCATTCTTGGGACATGTAGTGTCAGGCAAAGGTATAAGGGTAGATTCCCAGAAAATAGAGGCGGTGAAGAACTGGCCCAGACCTGTAAACCCTTCGAAGATCAGGAGCTTTTTGGGCTTAGCGGGTTATTATCAGAGGTTCTTGGAAGGTTTCTCATCCATTGCAACCCCATTGACTATATTGACTCAGAAAAAAGGTGAAGTTCCAATGGTCGGAGCCTTGTGAGAAGAGCTTCCAGGAATTGAAGGCCCGACTCACTTCAGCACCGGTGTTGACTTTACCGGAGGGCACCGATGGCTTTGTGGTATATTTTGATGCTTCGAGAGTCGGACTGAGATGTGTATTGATGCAGCACGGGAAAGTCATAGCATATTCTTCCAGACAGCTGAAAATTCACAAGAAGAATTACCCAACCCATGAACTTGAGTTGGCCGAGGTGGTGTTTTCTTTGAAGATATGGCGACACTACTTGTATGGGGTTCATGTAGATGTATTTACTGACCACAAGAGCTTACAATATGTGTTCACGCAGAAGGATCTCAATCTTCGGCAACGGAGGTGGTTGGAGCTACTTAAGGACTATGACATGAATGTCCTTTACCACTCGGGTAAGGCCAACGTGGTACAAAATACCCTTAGTAGACTCTCTATGGAGAGTTTGTCGCATGTGAGTGAAGACAAGAAGGAGCTGGTGAAGGAGGTACATCGACTTGCATGGTTGGGAGTTAGATTAGTTGGCTCGATCGTTGAGGGTGTAGTTGTTTAGAATGGATCATAGTCATCCTTGGTAATGGAGGTGAAGGAGAAACAAGATGAAGATCCAACATTGGTAAAGTTGAAAGAAGTTTTTCAAAATCAGAAGGTAGAAGTCTTCTCCAAAGGGGGAGATGGTGTACTTCGGTACTAGGGTCACTTATGTGTTCCGAACTTGGTTGATTTGAGGAGCCGAATGTTGCATGAGGCTCATGGATCCAGATATTCTATCCATCCAGGTGCCACCAAGATGTATCATACCTTGCGGTTAATCTTCTGGTGGAATGGCATGAAGAAGGATATTGCAGAATTTGTAGCCAAGTGTCCGAATTTCCAACAAGTGAAAGTTGAGCATCAGAGACCGGGAGGTGTGCTTCAGGATATCAGTATTCCTACTTGGAAGTGGAAAGAAATCAACATGGACTTCATAACAGGTTTACCCCACACTCGTAGGAAGTACAACTCCACTTGGGTTGTGGTGGTCAGGTTAACCAAGGTTGATCATTTTCTATCAGTCAAAACCACCGATTCACCGAAAGATTATGCCAAATTATACATCCGAGAGCTGGTTAGGTTGCATGGAGTGCCCTTGTCCATCATATCGTATAGAGCTACTCAGTTCACCTCTCAAATTTGGAGATCTTTTCAAAAGGGACTTGGTACCCAGGTCAAGCTTAGCACGACATTTCATCTACAAACAGATGGTTAGGCAGAGTGGACTATCCAGACTCTAAAGGACATATTGAAAGCTTGTGTTATTGATTATAAGGGTAGTTGGGATTAGCATTTGCCTCTTATTGAGTTTTCCTACAACAACACCTATTACTCTAGCATCCAAATGGCACCGTTCGAGGCTCTTTACGAGCAAAGGTGTAGATCGCCCATTGGGTGGTTTGAAGTTGGTGAGGCTTCGTTGGTGCGTCCAGATTCAGTCCATGAGGCTATGGAGAAAGTTTAGTTGATAAGAGAAAGGCTGAAAACGGCTCAAAGTCGCCAAAATACTTATGTGGATGTGAGGAGAAGAGAGCTTGAGTTCGAGATCGATGATTGGGTGTTTTTGAAGGTATCTCCCAAGAAGGGAGTAATGAGATTCAGAAAGAAAGGGAAACTCAGCCCCCGCTATCTCGGCCCATATCGGATTGTGAGATGAGTGAGTAAAGTAGCTTATGAGTTAGAGTTACCTTCGGAGTTTTCTTTAGTTCATCTCGTATTTCATGTATCACTCTTGCAAAAGTTGTTGGGAGATCCATCCTTAGTGGTTTCGATGGAAAGTGTTGGTGTGAAGGATAGCCTCAGTTATGAGGAAATTCCCATTGCAATCTTGGATCGTCAGGTTAAGAGGCTGAGGAACAAGGAAGTAGCTTCAGTAAAGGTATTATGGAGAAATCAACATGTTAAGGGAGCTACGTGGGAAGCTGAAGCGGATATGATGGCTAAATACCCCTATTTGTTCCCTATCGGCTTAATTTCAGTTTGAGGTATCAATTTTTTCCCTAAACCTCTAATCAGTTTTTCATGTTCCACTCATGCGTGCAAGTTTGTTTTATGATATGATATATCTATGTGATGTCTGAATTCAATCCCACTATGTAGTTCTTTTCGGGGGTAGTTGTTCCATCAGTTTTCGGCTTAATAATCAGTATTTGCATGTGCTGATTGTTTGTTCCTGAGTTTTCTGCATATTTTAACATTTGAGGATGAATGTTTCCAAGGGGGAGATGTTGTTATACCCCGGGAACCCAAGGATCAGACCCGGGAGTCAAACGGGTAGAATTTGGGAAAATATTGCAACAGTGCAGGATGAGTTACTAGACGACTCGTGAGGAGACCCCATGAGTCGTAAGGTGGCTCGTGGGGAGGCTGGAATGGGCTGAGGAGCTGAGGTCCCCACGGGTGTGGGAAAAACTCATGATTAGCTACCCCGAGTCATTAGGTCTCCCGTGGGGTGTGGTTGAGGGTTACTTGGGAGGTCTGACCAGTGCACCTAATGGATGGGACCCCACAAGTCATGGCCAGTCCCAACGACTCATGAAGTGGGTCATGAGCAAGCTTTTGGAAATTTAATTAAGGATGAGGCAGTGTACTTGACGGAAGGTGATCACGACTCGTGGTCACAGGTGACGAGTCGTTGAGTCACCCGTCACCTGGCAGTTATTTCTTGCGAATTAGTAAGGACCTTATCGTAATTTTGTACACCCCTAAGGCCTAAATTGTGTCATTTTGAGGTCGGGACAGGGTCTTTTAAGGGTAAATAATTCATGTTAAGACTCATTTGATACTTGCAATAGTTAAAGAAGGGAGTAGGAGGTGATCCTAGGATTCTTCTTCAAATTCTTCGAATTTTCATCTTGGGCTTTTTAGGGGAATTAAGAATCAAGTAATTCCAGGTATGTGGGGTTTTGAATGGGTAGTTTATTCCCTACCTACACTCAATTCTTCCCAAATTCCATGTTTAAGGTTACTAAATCTTTATGGGTCTTAACCCAAATGCATGATTCCTTGAACATCAATATGAGCTTCTTGTAGTATGCCTAAATCATGGGTTTTGTATTATTGCATTGTTTTTGCTTGTTTTATTCAATGATTGATGATCTAATCTGTAAAAGCATAGGTGTCCAAATCATGAGGATTTTTGGTAAAGTTCATGATGGTTATGGTGATTACTAAAGCATGATATGAATTTTAAGCATGTCTTAAATCTCTCATGTTATTATAATCATGTTTTTGGTAAAATTTAAGCATTTCAAGGATGTTGAAAATATGGGCAATTCCAACATGTTGCTTATGGTTCATGAACTATGATTTTGGCTGATCCAGGGGCCCGATTTTATGGCTAGTATTACAAATTCGCAAGCATGTTATGATTATTACGATTTAACTAGCCATGCATGTCATGTATGAATTTCTATGAGCATGTTGCATGTTTTGGGAGTAGTACTTAATACAGAGTAGGTTCGGGGCTCAGGTTACGCCCCGAATCTCAAAACTACGTGCCACCGTAGGTTATGTTTGGGACCTCCTCAGTGATTGTCCCCTATGCCCTACGGGGCCTTTATGAGTGATATCATGCCTTTCATGGTTCTACCCTTGGCAAGGTTGAACGGCCTCCCGACTAGGCTTACAGGTCGGGCTCCATGTGTGCTCATATGAGGTATGTTGATCATAGAAATATCACTGTTCCTCATTGTTTTAAATGCATGTATGATTATGTTCTTTTGGCTCAAGTCATGTTTAATAAAATATTTTCTCTCATGTTGTGAAGGTTTACGAATGCTTTTGGGAAACCTTGAGCCTTACGATATATTTATGATTTCAGTCTTTATGATCATGATGTCCCACTCCTATAACTCTTATGTTTTTAAGTATTGTTTTACACACCTTGCATACTCGGTACATTTCAAGTACTGACCCGCATATTTCTATGTTGTATCATTTCATGATACAGGATCCGGATCTCAAGTTCAGCATCGCTCCTAGGTTGCTCACACTTCTACTCTCAATTCTCAGTGGTGAATCCTCATGATTCGAGGGCTTTATGTTCAGTTCTTGGATATCTTTAGTTTCAGAATGTTGGGGTTAGTTGGGGTCTTGTCCCTTCAACCCGTCTATTTTGATTAGAGGCTTTCAGACCCATTTGTAGTATTCAACTGTTCATGCTTGGATCATGTATTGTTGTTTCTTGTATTTCATGTCTCGGTTTTCTTTGAGTTCATGATCATTAAGCAAATTCTTCCGCCTTATGTGAATGGTTTAGTTATATGCTCATGCCATGGTTGACTTAGGATCCCTCGGGGCTCCTTGTCCCGTGTTTACAATTCGGGTGTACTTTCGGCTCATAACATATTCCTAGTCATGGATGTTTTTGAACTATTGATTTTATTTTTTGGACTGTCTCTGTTTTCTCTAATCCCCGTGGGACTAGATCTTTCCTAAGACACTGATAAAGAGGCTTACAAACCTGTCTAATATTTGGAATAAAATCTGCAACATAATTGAGACTTCCTAAGAATCTCAGAAGCTGAGTTTTATCAATTAATTCATCTAGAAATTTGGATGAGAACTCTATGGCTCTACGAATGGGTTTATAGGTTCCTTGATATAAATCATGACCAAGGAATCTAATAGTAGTCTGGAATAACTTAATCTTTTTGGCGCTCACTACTTATCCGTTTTGTTTAACAACCTTTAAAAAGGTTTGTATATGTTTGAAGTGTTGGTCAATATCTTCTGAGTATATTAAAACATCATCTATGTAAACTATAGAAATATGACTATGTGGATTAAATAAGTTGTTCATTATATTCTGAAATTCAGACGGTTTATTTTTTAATCCGAATGGCATTATATTCCATTCATATTGTCCAAAAGGTACATTAAAAGTTATTTTATATTTATCTTTTTCTGCTATTTGTATTTTCCAAAATCCTGATTTCATATTGAACTTACTATAAATGTTATCTTTATAAGTCCTTTTAAGCAGATCTCTTTTATTAGGTATTGGGTACCTGGTCCATTTTAAAACTTTGTTAAGGGACTTGTAATTATTGACTAGACTTAGGGACCCTCTTTCTTTTTCCGCACTATTATTGACATAGAATGCCGAAAAACTCCATGGTGACTTGGAATGTCTAATAATCTTTTATATCAAGTAAATCATTGATTTCCTTTTTACAATATTCTATTAACTCTTGATTCATTTGAATAGGTCTTTCCCTAGTAGGGATATTCTTTTTGTTGAATCCCTAGATATATGGTAACTCAATAATATGGTGTTTCCTATCCCAAGAGGCATTAGAAAATTCTGAACAGACTTCTCATTCTATGAATTCTCGTAGGCTTTTAATTTTGGCTTCTACTTTCAGATGTTTTAAAATTCAGTTTGTTTAAATTTTATCTCGTTATTTAAATAGTTTATTTGTTGGGAAAGCATATTTATTCTAAAGATAGTTTTTTTTATAAATTCACTTTCTTATTTTGACATATTATTTAGGTAGGGAAAATGATCTCTTTTCCTAGAGCAGTGGTGTGGATGCCATCTAAATCGCGACATAGGATTTTATTTTGGTTATAAAGGGGGTGCCTGATATTATTTCTTCGTTTATATCTTTAGTTATTACAAAATCATTAATAAAGAAGATTCCATATTGCATAAGTGTGCCTTATAGAGTTTATAAATTATTTTGATTCTTTCTCCTGTCGCGGAGAATAACCGCGTTGTACTTTTTTCAAGGTACTTAGTAGGGATTATTCCTTCAATAATGCAGTTTTGTTCTGCACATGTATCTAATAATGCAATTTTGTGAATAATAAAATTTTTATTTATAACCAATGGTAG
>JACEIK010005367.1:93196-104319 GCA_018107945.1 Datura stramonium | reverse complement strand
ATTCTTATTAATTAGTAAACTTAAACTCTCAAAATATTGTTTATTTGGTTGTCTGCATTCTTAAAGATATAGTTCACTAACGCTTGAGTTAATTAGTACCATAGCTCAGTCCCTGTGGGATCGATACTTGGCTTTAATTAAGCCACATTACTACTTGTTCGACCATGTGCACTTGCGTGTAGTTACCACAACAGTGAACACGTACTAAATCCCTCCTCGATATTCTGTTCAGTTCCATACTCATCGTCTCTATTTAGATTTTCGATGTGCATTCTAGTTGCATCACCTCTATTGGTATGGTTAGGTCAGTTTGGAGTCAGTTACTTCTCCAGAAACTAGCTCATAGTCTCAGTTTAGAAATCTCAGCTCTTTTCCTAGTTTTCCTGCAGTTTTAGTCTTCATTCGAGGACAAATGTTCCCAAGGGGGAGATATTGTAACACCCCAAAAGTTCCTTAGATCATACCCAAGTCTTACATCAGAATATAGAAGGAAAAGAATACAAGAATCAAACAACGAACCTCAGTACGGTTCATTGTAAGGTCCAACGGGTCGTTGGAGGTGCTCGTTGTTTGGTGTTAGGAGAACTGTAAGAAATTTTCTAGAACCCACGAGGGGATTGTACGGACCTTTCTATGGTACCACGGCCCGTTGGATTGGGTCGTTGGTTCTGTTAGTGTATTGAAAATTTCTGGCTAAGTTTAGAGTCGTTCTAGATATATGGGCAGACCAGAGCATAGTGAAATTATGGAGACAAGGTTTTAGGATCAATTCACTAGTATGACAAGTCCAATGGATGCATATTAAGTTCATAATAAACCTCTAGTACAAAGTTGAGTTGAGAGTTTTCTTACCGATTGAGTTTTTGTATACATTCTTACAAGGGTCAACTTCAAATGAACATAGCTCCCATATTATAAATTTTTTTAGGTAATTAAATATACTAAATTGAAGCCCTTTTAGTTTTATTTTCAATGCATCCAACCTTGGGTCAATCAGAGTTCGGAGTAAAAAGTTATTACAAGTTTAGTGAAACAGCACAAGACTTTGGACGGACCTCAGTACGGGTCGTTGGTTGAAAGGACGACCCGTTGTTTCTTCCCATGGAATCCAACTTATGAGAAATGGTCCAAAATCACTCCAGAACAAATGAGGGGATTCAACGGTCCGTTGGTTGATTCAACTGGCCGTTGTTTGGGTCGTTGAGTCAGTTTCAGAGAGTAGTTCGAAGGCAAAGGGAGCAACAACGACTGGACCAACGGCCCATTGGATTGGCCGTTCTTTCTCTCAGGAAATTTTTCTAGGTCGATATTTCATGGGTATTTTGGTAAAATCATATGCTTTTAACTCTTAAATTATGTCGTTTTGGGACTCCTAAGGGACGAATTAAAGGAATTCTCCTAGTCTAACATCTCAGTATTTCATAATGAACTCAGAAGTCGATCGTAAGCAAACTTAGGAACTCCAGACTCTTTTCTCTCAAGGCTTAGGTACTAGGGTTCCTCTCCAAGATGCAAAAGCTTCAAGATCTTTAGAAATATCCTTCAACCAGGTATGTGGGAATTCAACAAAGGTATAGTTCTTCCCTTGTGTCCCCAAAATTCTTCTTTACCTTCTCTATCAGTCCTAGCTCTGAGACTTTCAAATGTGATGAAATTATCTGTCAGACCTTGTTTAAATCATGTGGAACATCATTCATGCTAAATGATGATATTTTTCCACCAGTTTGTGACTATGTTGTTGCTCGGTCCTATAAAGCAAATTCTAGCCCTGAGCTTTTGAATTTCTGAAAATGTTTCAGACAGGTTTCATTGTGGATTCTAAGGGGATATTTATCATGATTTTATATTTCTTAGTTATTCCGTTTTTCTTGAAATTGTGAAAGATTACAGCTAGTAGCACAATTCATCCCTAGCTATAGCTCAGTAGAAATCAGGAACTTGTGGATTAAACTACTTTTACCTGTGGCATGATTCCATCAATGTTGAGATGTTTGTGTATTTAAATTTTTGTTAATGTCTCAGTCATAATTATATCGGTGTAGTCTCAGTCATGATTATATCAATCTAGTCTGAGTCAGAATAATGTCAGTCTAGTCTCAGTCAGATTCTTAGCAGCCTCAGTGTTGTCCAGAAAAATGTCAGCCGATCAGTTTGACTTTAGTCTTTTCCTGAGGTGTTAGTGGTGCCTCACAATTATCAGAATCAGATTTAGAATCCAGTTTATTGGTCCATTAGGCGGTCATGAAATTTTAGATATATAGCTCTGGCTAGCCTCAAGACCCTAGTTCAAATTTTTGTTTTTTCTTAGATGGTTATGATGCTTCCAGATAAGCAGCTCTAGCCAGTCTTAGAACCTAGTTTCCAAATCCGATTCTATAATACGCTCAGGGTTCTCTCAAACAGTGTCCCTAAGTCAGTTATAGTCTTGGGCTCCAGTATCGAGCAATCCGCTTGGCAGTAGTAGTCATGGGAGGATTATCCAATGGGAGTAGGACATAGCACCGAAAGGGCCGGGGTTCCAGCGCACCCAGGTTGTAGAACTACGTTGCCACTGTAGGTTATATTTATTGGCCTCATGGACCTACACCGTGATCTCATAGTCCATGCCTTTATACCTTGGCAAGGTATATTATGTCCTACCGATGGGGTGTGTACATCGGACTCCACGTCTAGCTTACGTGGTTATATGCTAGTTATAGCCTCTCCCACTAGTCAGTTCAATTTAGTCAAATCAGTCAGTGTAGTATCCCAGACTCAGTACTTCAGACTTAGGGCATGTCTTTGACCATCTGATAGGGTCATCTTGACCATCTCAGTCTACTTTAGTTGTTTCAATTCAGTATATTAGTTGGTCATTTCATTTCATTTCAGTTTAGTCATTTATATCCAGCATTATGTTTTCTCCTACTTACTCAGTACATTCAAAGTATTGACGCATACTTTTATGTTGTATCTTTTCATGATACAGCTGCAGGTTCTCAAACTCAGCGTTGTTAGTCGTCGCAGTTCAGATCCTCCTCTGAAGCAGAGGTGTGAGTTCTCATCTTTCGAGTGCATTATTTTATTCTTTCAGTCATTTCATTATTTTTAGTTAGACTTAGAGTTAGCTGGGGGCTTGTCCCAGCAACTCATCAGTTAGATGGCTCTTAGAAACAGTCTTGATGTCAGACTTTTAGATCGTTCAGATGTTGTAAACCTTATGTTTCAGTTTTAGCTTTCTAAAACGTTTTATATTATTATTTCAAAGCTTCCGCTATGCATGTTTTACTCAGAATACCAGTGTATGATAGACCAGGGGTTGACTTGGGGTTACTTGTGACTCCAAGTACCGTGTCCCGTCCAGGGTGTAGACTCGAGGCGTGACAAACTTTGAATCAGAGCACTAGGTTTAGAGTGTCCTAGGATGTCTAAAAGCCACGTCAAGTAAAGTCCTTTTCATGGGTGTGAAGTGTGCCACACTTATGACGAGGAGGCTACAAGGCGTTTTAGGAAAATTCCCTTCTTTCACTATTCTTATTGTGCGATAGAGTGTAAACTCTAAGATTTTCCTTCTAATTCATGCTTTACGCATTCGTAGACAATGTCTTCCAGAAGAGGTATTGTAGGAGGTAAAAACAATGAAAATCCACCAGTCCCACCAACCCAAGTAGGCCCCCACAATGGGCAAGTGACGAATGCGGAGCTCGGGGCTGCCTTTAAAGTGTTAATATGGGTTGCGACCACTCAGGTTAACCAGCAGGAAGTCACACCTGCAAATCCTAATGAAGAGATAATAGCTACCAAAGTTTGAAACGTCACAACTAAGTTTCATCGTATGATAAAGGATGAAAAGTTCAGGGGAAAAAGAAAGGGGAGTAAGAGGGCAGGGAAAGGTGACTCAGGGTTGTCCCAACAAAGGATGAGTGGTGGACCTCGTTTTCAATTTTGTAGGAGGTCATCAGCCCTAGCATCATCAAAAGTTAAAGATCCTAAGAAACACAGAATAAAGTAGATTACATGCCCAACTTGTAAGAACTGTGAGAAGAAACATTTGGGAGAATGCATACCTGGCTCAAGCGGATGCTTTTGGTGTCGCAGGTCAGGCCATAAACTCAGAGAGTACCCAGCAGCAACACAGGGAAAAGTAGAGCTCTGGCTAACTCCTTTGCGACCCTATTAAGTCACCTAGTTTGCGAGAAATATGGAAGGAGCCACCCCGAAAAGTCACGCCCCTCCTTGGGAGGCATGACTGGCAACCGGTGCCTACTAGGATCTGAACTGACTGAGCAGAATGGGCCTAAGAACTTCTGGTGCAGAGCTGGCACTGACTCCTACATCAAGAAAACGGGCTATATCTCGGCTGCAAATACAACCTCCGGCAGACAAGGCCTTATAGCCACCTGTGAAAGAAAACAACTAACAAGAACAAGCAATAACAGGGAATCCTATGCGGGCCGACAAGAGCACCATGATGTCTAGTTATGACTGTAAAGTAAATCCAGAGCTACACCAAACTATGGATGAAAAGGCCGCTAATCTATCAGCTGAACAAGGCCCCACACGGCCAGCGCATAAACTGAAGCACACATATAGGCCCCACATGGCCAATGACAGCTAACCACAGGGAAATAGATGCAACCTGCAAGCCTCTAGAGGTAATACGATGGTCGGGACAGGGCCCTGACCTACCCATAAACTGTACAGTCAAAAGGGGTAAACCTTCTATCTATAGACTCTGGAAGAAAGGAGCTAATCGTTCTGATGATGCTGGCTGAAAGCTACGAGGGACCTGCTTCTTGTCTATTGTACCTGCAGGCAAGTAATGCAGCGCCCCAGAAAGGGAGTCAATACAATAGGTACTGAATATGTAAGGCGATAATTGTAAATAACTGAGTAGTAAAGATAAAGCGGAAATGACTAAAAGAAAGGGGACAAAAGTCATACCTTAATAGCAGAGTTTCTATTATCTAGTCTACCAATAACTAAAGCAAACATAAACCTTACCTCCCCCCATAAGGCGGAAGGTACAACCAGCACAGAACAACCCACCTAAGCCCTATTGAGTACACGTCAATCTATATACCCCTATCAAGGTCATAATGGGTCATACTGGTAGCTATAGCCATCCCGCAAGTCCGCTGAGTCTGCAACTAAGCCAGCTTGGCTCTTAATTGTAGTTGTGTCTGAGTCCAGTGGACTCCTGATATCTACACCCCGGGCACCAGGCTTGTCGGGGGTGTAGTGCCAATACGACATATGTATAACAGTCCAGCCACGGAATGGACTCTATGAGGACCTGGGACCCCATCTTCGTCCCTCGCAGACGGCATGCCGCTCTTTCTGGAGCGACGACATCTCGCCCCTGGCGGGCGTCGACACAGCTAGTAACCCTGGGGTTGGTCATGGTGGGCTATATATAGGAAAATCAAATACCAACATAGCGTAGAATACTAGTCTTAGCTAATAACAATGACTATTCATGATTACGTACTTTTGATTCTCTTACTGGGATCTAAATTGAGTTACAATGCTATAGGAACTAACCTATCGAAGGAAACTGCCTTAACATACCTCGATTGTCGGTTACTAATTAACTGGCGAGTTTCAACTCGTATTCAACTGCTCTTCTCAACCGAAATTGTATTATAGGAAGAATGGGGCTGATTTCAATACTAAATTCATAGAAAATGATAACTTTATGTATAAATATTAACTATATTTCAACTTGATGGATCACGATAAAAAACTCATAATTTCTTGAGAACCTAGAAGGGAGAAATGCTTACTTTAAGCTTGTGATCGTATTGACACTAGTTTGGAGCAATTCCAATAACTTTTCTCTGCAGAGTTACGATTCGCCGAGCGAATTTCACGAAACTAACTCCATAGCAATGCTCCCTGCAAATTTATACTTCAATACCGAAGTTAATTTGAATTCGGGTAGCGTTTTACGGCATAAACAGATGAAAATTATTGATTTCCTTTGATTCTTTCCTCTCTGAACGTGTTTATATATTGAAAATGAACCAAAATCCAAGGAGAGAACATATATATAGTTGAGGAGGTGGACGGGGCAACATGGCACGGACCCCAACTCATCGTTTTACGGGCGTGCCACGGGGCCCAACGCGGAGGAGCAAGGTCCGCGCCACGTTGCCCTTTTGGGCAGCTGGCCTGGCCTTCTCCCGCGCAGTCTGGTCTCCATGCTCGTTCAACATTTCCCCGAGCAATTTTCTCTCACGTATTGTACTCTAAAACTTTTAACTAACATACGAATAGGACAACTAAACGTTAGAAACTTAGGGGGTGTAACACGGAAAATATTTGTTTGGTAAGGAAGGATGTTCTAGATGTGGTCATTCGGGTCATAGAATAAAGAGTTGCCCTATAGTTGAACATGGGAAAACTCAATTGACCACCCCAGCAAATCCAATAGCATGCCAATCTAAGTAGGGCACAATATCCAATTCAGATGGACGACAACTTCCAGCCTAACAACATGTTGTTGCTCGGACCTATAAAGCAAATTCTAGCCCTAAGCTTTCGAATTTTTGAAAATCTTTCAGACAGGTTTCATTCTGGATTCTAAGGGGATATTTATCATGATTTTATATTTCTTAGTTATTCCTTATTTCTTGAAATTGTGAAAGATTACAGCTAGTAGCACAATTCATCCCTAGCTACATCTCAGTAGAAATCAGGAACTTGTGGATTAAACTACTTTTACATATGGCGTGATTCCATCAGTGTTGAGATGTTTCTGTATTTAAATTTTTGTTAATGTCTCAGTCATAATTATATTGGTGTAGTCTCAGTCATAATTATATCAATCTAGTCTCAGTCAGAATAATGTCAGTCTAGTCTCAGTCAGATTCTTAGCAACCTCAGTGTTGTCCAGAAAAATGCCAGGGGATCAGTTTGACTTTAGTCTTTTCCTGAGGTGTCAGTTGTGCCTCCCAATTATTAGAATCAGATTCAGAATCCAGTTTATTGGTCCATTAGGCGGTCATGAAATTTTAGATATATAGCTGTGGCTAGCCTCAAGACCCTAGTTCAGATTTTTGTTTGTTCTTAGACAGTTATGATGCTTCTAGATAAGCAACTCTAGCCAGTCTTAGAACCCAGTTTCCAAATCCGGTTCTATAAGATGCTCAGGGTTCTCTCAGACAGTGTCCCTAAGTCAGTTATAGTCTTGGGCCCCAGTATCGAGCTATCCGCTTGGCAGTAGTAGTCATGGGAGGATTATCCAGTGGGAGTAGGACTTAGCACCGAAAGGGCCGGGGTTCCAGTGCACCCAGGTTCTAGAACTATGTTGCCACCGTAGGTTATATTTATTGGCTTCATGGCCCTAGACCGTGATCTCATAGTCCATGCCTTTATATCTTGGCAAGGTATATTAGGTCCTACCGACGGGGTGTGTACATCGGACTCCACATCTAGCTTACGTGGTTATATGCTAGTTATAGCCTCTCCCACTAGTCAGTTCAGTTTAGTCAAATCAGTCAGTGCAGTATCCCAGACTCAGTACTTCAGACTTAGGGCATGTCTTTGACCACCTGACAGGGTCGGGGAGTAGAAACAACGTCGTACCATGAACTTCGCACTCTACCAAACAATTGGGTGGTGCAAGGCCCAAGACAAACTCTATCCCTTCCACCAGATCCACAGGAACCAACAGCCAAAGAGACAGCTTCTTGGCATTTTGATGTTGCCACCTATAATTGGAGACCGCGGTCCAATCACTAACTCAATCAGGAAGCATCTCTCAATTTCTTATCTTTTCTTTGGATACATTGGGGGAAATGTCTGTTTTCAGTTTGGGGGGTGGGTTGATTCTTTTTTGTTGGATGGTGAAATTTTTGGGGGGCTAAGAAAATGTTTTTGATGGTGTATGACTAGTGACTAAATTGGATATTTGGTTTGAATTGCAAAATATTGAAAATCTTGAATGATATGACCCCAAAGTTTTGTTCTTGTTTCGCCATTGTAAATAGTAGTGTAGAAATTAAAACTCGAAGGGTTTTATTTTGACCATGGTCCTTTCCCAAGGAGCATTCTTTTATTTGTGTTATTTTTTTTGTCGAACCAGGTTGGTTTTTCCCATTGATAGATTGAGTGGCGACATTCTTAAGAGAAAATGCCATGTTACTTTGAGTTTTTTTTTGTGAAGTTGTTTTGAGAGGCACCATCAAAATTTATGTTGTTGAAATTGAATTGCAAAAACAAGTGCATGAGAATGAAGATAATGAGCAAATGTTGACACCGTAGCATAACATTCTTTGTCATACATTATAAATTCCTTGTTTGACTTATGATGTTTGCTTGCTTTGATGCCCTAATTTGGTGTTTTGTGTTGAGAATGACTTTTGTAGACCCTTTAAGGTGATGCCTTGTGTGGTGAGGACATTTTTTTCGAATCTCATGCATTACATCTTGTCTAGATCTTGCCCCAAATGTGATTAAAGGTGAAATCCTAGATGTATTTGCGCCAAGAACATTATTTTAGACTTTTCTTTGTCTAGTCACTTCACCCATATGCCTTCCATGAGCATCGATCCTTGTTAGCCAATGTTGATCATTAAACCCTTTCTTTGGCTACCACATTACAAGCCTTAAGACCATTTTAATACCCCTCTTAATCCCCCATTCTCCCAAGATGCTAGTGATAAGATGAGTAATGAAATGAGACTTAGAGCCTAAGAAAGAGGGAGTGATAAAAACATTTGTGAGAAATGAGGAAAAAGCCTAAGTTTGGAGGTACGCTAAACAAAAGGGAAAGATAAGAATCATAGTGTGAAGGGAGCACCGTCTTTTGTCAAAAGTGTGCCAAAAGATAAATCCAAAAAATGGAAAAAGAAAATTTGTGTGAATTGGTGTTCCCTCTTGATGGGATAAGGCCAATTGTGAAAGAAAGGTGTTATAAGGGTAAGTGTTGAAGAAATGAAAGTCATCAACAAGAAAAAAAGGGGTTAAGTGAGTGAAATTAATGTAAGGTATGTCACTAAAAGCACTAGGGAGGATTTAGTCACTATAACCAAATGTTCATCCTACCCCCACCCTGAGCCTATATGAAAACCCACAAGTCCTAAATGATTCTAGGTGCAGCTACTCTACATTAGTGGCGAATGACATGAAGGGAAAACTTATGGGTCAAGTGTATGCATGAAGATATCTTTTGGGAGAGTGAGCATGAGTGTGAGTGTCTCTTATAATTGATCCCTTGTGTGCATTCAAATAATTGCATGAACAAAAGAATAGGGATCCTTATTATGGTGAGTGGCATCATTTCTTTTTGGGGATGCAAGAGCATTCTGAGTTAAGGTGGATATGGGGAAAGGAGTGTAAACTCTAAGGCAATCTTTGAATTTTCAGTGATAATAGCTTGAGATGCTATGTGTGTTACTTGGTTTAGCAATTCCCTCGAATTGATCAATAATTCCTTTCTTAAACTTTGCTTGATAGAAAGTGGTTGCCTGCTTGAAGCATCTTCATTGTTTTGGTCTTTTGGGGTATTTTCTTCTCTTTTTTGGTGACTGTGGTAAGTATTTTTGGGTTTTCATAGTCCAGGTGATCGGCGAGGTCTAATTGTGAAGACAGGTGGTACATTTCTCAATAATTGAGTATTTGCATTACTTGAGGACAAGCAATGATTTAAGTTTGGGGGTTTGATGAGTTGGTAATTTACCAACTCATTAGGCTCTAAAACTAGAATTTTTGTTTAGTTCTTGAGTTAATTATTTGGATTTTATGCCATTTTTGCTTTCATTGTTTGCAGATGGCTAAAAGTGAAGAAGAGAGCACAAATGGAGCAAAAGAGGGAAGTTAGGCTGAATCGACGAAACACCGGCCAAGGGCCAAATCTCACTGCCTCAAAGGAATAAGGCCACAGGTAGTTCGTGACTTGCCAGCGGTGAGTCACCGATAAGGCCACAGGTGGTTCGTGACTTGCCAGTGGTGAGTCGCCGGTCCAGTCGCCGAAGGATGCTCAAGAGTTTTGGAAAATAGCCTGAAGACCCGGCGGTTCACAAATTTAGATCGGTGAAATGTTGTGGTGAACCGCCGATGATCATTGAAAATTAGGGGAAATGCAGAAACGACATCCGACGGTTCACAGAATGCATAGGTGATGTGCTGTGGATTTACAACACTATTGATGCTCAAAACTAAGAAAATAACATGGACTTAGGTGTATTTATGTGGATATGGGCACTTTTCCTTTGATTTAAAGTAAATGGGTGTTGGAACAGTAAATTGCAAAAGGAAGCTAAAAGTGTGCAAAAAAAGGGCAAAAAGTGCAGTCCACAGTACGATCCGTAGGATGGACCTACGAGTTGTACTAAGGGTCGTGATAAGAAGCTAAAAGTTTAACTTGGAAGACTGATCCCACGAGACTTGTCATGGATCGTACCATGATGGTACGAGTCATAATGAAATCCAGAAGAATTGAACAGGAGGCTGATTCTCAGTACGAGAGGATCGTACGACCCGTCAGATGAAGGTACGAGTCGTACCATACCGGTCATGGTGAAGTTCAGACAAAGTTTAAAATATCAGGATCAAGCCACGGGTGCAAGGTACGAGTCGTAGGATGTAGGTACGAATCGTACCTTGGCCAGACACTTAGCCAAAATCAACCAACACTTCAAGCCACGAGTCGATGCCACGGTTCATGAGAAGCCCCTACGAGTCGTAGGAGGACTCGTGATAAGATCGGCAACAGATATGGAAAGAAGTTCTGTTAATTTAGGAAAAGGATTCTTGTGTCTCTATAAATACGTTTTATGTTTTATTTTTCATAAAGGATGACGAATAGACTTAATTTTAGTAGGAAAACATTGTAGTAAGCAATTTTACATCATTGAAAGAGATAATTGAGTTGGTTCAACCTTGTGATCAACCTTTTCTTAAACTCATATTGTTCTTTCTACTTGTTATTCAAGAATTTGCAGATTAATTGAAGGAATCATTTTTCTCAATCATCTTTGTAAGTATTGTTTTATATCTTCAATCATGAACACAATTCACAACCTTGCAACTATGTGAGGCTAAAACCTCCATAGCTAGGGTTGTGGAAACCATGGCGCAGTAACAAGTTAGGGCTGCACAAAGTGATTAAAAACCAATACTAATTAATTATATTATAG
>JACEIK010005367.1:70609-91392 GCA_018107945.1 Datura stramonium | reverse complement strand
TTCATGATGCAGGATCGGGTTCTCAGGTTCAGCCCCGTTCGTAGCTGCCTATCAGAGTTAGCATTTGCTTGCTTGGTGAGTCCTCATCCTCCGAGGACTATACTTTCAGTTATTTTGAGCGTATTTTCAGTTTTAGTATTTTCGAGCTAATTAGGGGTGTTGTCCCATCAGCTCATCCAGATTAGAGGCTTATAAGACTTAGATATGTATTCAGCTTCATATGTTCATTCCATTGTTATTTTAAGTTAGACTTCCGCTGAGTTTATATTTATGTTTCCTTCATGTTTATTGAACGAATTAGTGAATGCTTATGCCATGGGTCGACTTGGGGTTTCTCGGGATCCCTTATCCTGTGTCTACGACCCGGGTCCCCTTTTGGGTCGTGACACACTGTCCAGAATCCAAAGAATAATGCTCATTGCATGGAAGTGATGACTAGGAGTGGTAAAATCACAGTTGATCCCCCGTTCCCTGTTGAAGTTGAAAGGAAGAAAGAGAGCGTGATTGAGGAAGAAGAGATTGGTGCTGAGACACAACATAATGAGTTGCAAGAGGCCCCTAGGGGTGAGAAAGAATGCGACATTGATCAAGGGGCAACTCTATTGCAAAAGGTTATCCCAAGACCACCGCCACCATTCCCAAAAAGGATGAAGAAAAAGGCAGACAACGGTAAGTTCTTAAAATTTCTTTCAATGCGTAAACAACTTTCTGTGAATATACCATTGTTCGAAGCACTAGAGCAGATGCCAGGATATGCAAAATTCATGTAGGACCTGGTGACGAAGAAAAGATCTGTAAGCTATGAGCCGGTTGACAATGTCCATCATTGCAGTGTCATAGCAACAAGGGTCTTAGCTCAGAAAAAGAAGGACCCAGGTGCCTTCACGATACCTTGCACCATTAGTAATGTCGAGTTCGCAAGAGCACTCTGTGATCTGGTAGCTAGCATTAATCTAATTCCCTTGGCGGTTTTCAAGAAGCTAGGATTGGGAGCCCCCACACCGACCAACATGCAGCTACTGATGGCCGACAGAATAGTAAAGAGACTAGTGGGCATCCTAGTTGATGTGCTTGTCAAGGTTTTCATATTCCCAGCAGACTTCGTGATCTTGGATTGCGAGGTCGATTATAAGGTCCCCATCATTTTGGGGAGACCATTCCTCGCTACTGGGAGAGCTCTAGTAGATGTGGAAGTTGGCATGTTAAAGTTTAGGCTAAACAAAGAAGAGGTCACTTTCAACATCTGTCAGACCATGAAGCAACCAAAGGAATTTAGTGTGATCTCAGCACTTGAGGATGAGTATGAGCCACTTGACGAATTCTGAGTAGTCAAGAGACTTGCATCGTGTCGTGATATTAAATCAAACGCTTCTTGGGAGATCTAAGTAACCATACCACCTGCATCATGTCGTGACGTTAAATCAAGCGTTTCTTGGGAGGCAACCCAAGTTAGTGAACTAATGTGTGCTTAGTGTTCAGGGAAACAAACACAGATGGCTGAAAAATTAGCTGCTACAAGATCTCAGTACGACTCGTGGTAAGGTCCTACGAGCTGTGGCAGCAATGGTGGTGAAAAGCAGAGAAAATTCGAAGAAAAGTCCGACCTATGATTCATCCTACGATTGGTACCTCAATGGTACGACTCGTAGGATGCACTCGTAGGTCACCAAGTAAGTTCGCGTTTGTTAAAGTCACTACAATTCCAAGGGACGAGCCGTAGCTTTATCCTACGACTCGTGGTATGAGTCCTGACGGGTCAAAATTACCCGATTCGACCCAGATTTTTAAATCTGCCCTTACCTACTTAAACTTCAAAATCCACCCTTCTCCCATGCAAACACCTCACAAACCCACAACCCATGACTTGAGCAACCTCTTCCCAAAACCCGTAACTTCTCATCATCAAGAAAGTGAGAAAAAAATTTTGCTTCAACTAAGTGTGCAAAGCCCTAGAAGTTGAATTCCAGTCTATGAATCGTCAACCAAGTAAATTATTTACATTGCAAGCTCTAAATGTTTGAAAGTGAACTTAAGGGAATCAAAACCCATAAGAATCACTGGGTATGCTTGAAAATCACTGGGTATGTTCGAAAACACAAACTCGACCGGAAACCCACTTGAAATTTTTTGAACTTTGGCCTTGGAACACCTAAAGGGAGTTACAGGTAGGGGTTGAAGAAAAAAAGGGAGGATTGAGTAGTGTAAAAATGAAGTTTACAATATGCTTAGACCTGGGGGGAAATCTGAGTACCCAAAAATGACCAAAAAAACACTTACACACTGAGCAAAAGAATCATAAATATGGTCTGAAAAAGGGTACGCAGCATAGTAGGGGTCGTAGGTTGACACTACGAGCCGTACTAAGTGCTCGTACCACTTATCTTGAAATATTTATCTGGGAAGCCCACCCTATGACTCGTGGAATCGACCTACGGGTACTACTACGAGTCGTGGTGAAAAATAGATATTTATTAAAAACGGGACTTCATCAGACGACTCAAGGTACGGACCGTACCTTCATGGTACGAGTCGTACCTGCGAGTCGTGGGGCATCATCAGGACTTCTCATGGTATGACTCGTAGTGAGGACCCATGATGAGATTCTGAACTTCTCTTATCTGATTTTTATTTTTCGAAAATGGAATGCTAACCTCTTTCTCTACAGGTACAATGACATATAAACGTAGGGCAGACAAAACACAAGCCCGCGGGACATTGATTGATGAAACAACTAACTCGGAGTCTGATAAGGCTGGAGATTAACCTAATGGTTCACTTGAGGATTATCAAGTAGACACCTCAGACATTGATGGAACCAGAACCACTAGGGAAAGAGCAAAGGCCCAAGCCGAAGCAACCACTGCCACATCCGCTCAAGCTCCCCAGTCTGAAAAGGGAGTTAGAAATGAACAACAAAGGCCGAAAACCAACTCCAACACTGAGGAAAGGTTAGAAGGGACCCAGAATGATGCGGAAAGCAGTGACGAAGAAGTGGAGGAGGTGACCCCTGCAGGAGAAAACAGAACAATGCGGTGGAGAGTGTGGAGTGCTAAAGAAATATATGAACAAGGCATCGCTCTCACCGCCAAGAACAAACCAAAAAGAAGCATCCAAGAAGAACCACGGATCCTCACTAATTCCTTGAATGAAGTTAAGGAGATGAAGCGTATTTTTAGCTTCTATGAGTTAGAATGGATGTCCAAGACCTCCACACAATACACAGATGAGATCGTTAGGGAGTTCTACACTAACTATCTGGCCACAATGGAGGAAAAAGCAAAGGAGGGGCAAAAGATAAAGGATCAACCTTGTTTGGAGAGTGTTCTAGTCTGAGGGCGAGTAGTAGATGTATCCGATCAGACCATCGCACAGATGTTATATGGACCTCAGTTCAGACCAATAAGGATAACACTAGAATATGACTATAGGGTTGAGGCCATAAAACAGATCAGACAACTGCCCGTGCCCGAGCTACGAAGGCAGCTGGAGTGGTTAGCCAGAGTGATTACTGAAAATAAATATGACTTTGATTGGGTCATAGGGGGAAAGTAGGTAACAAAGAGCTCCTTGAACTTTATAGCAAAAGCCTGCTAGACACTGGTACGACATCGATTAACACCCACAGTCAACGACAACATGATGAGTGCTGACAGAGCATCTTTGGTAGCATCCCCCATGTCTCGCTATCCTCTTAACATCCCAAGGATCATAGCTACAGAGATACGATACTGAGCAATGGGAGTAAGCACTACTATCCCATTACCGAGCCTTGTATACAGTTTGTGCAGGGAGGCGAGAGTTCAGCGGGGTGATGAGAGATTGATTGGAGGCCAAAGAATTGTTGACATAGGTCTTATCCAGGACGAGATGAACCCAGTAAGCAGATAGAGACTCTCTACAACTATACCAGTAGCTCAGCAAGCAGGGGATGCATAGGTGAATGTCCCTACCACACAGGAGCAGAGCGAGACACCGGCAACAGATGTCGGTCACACTGAGTCAGCTCCTAGTACCTCAGCCACTCCAGTGCATAGCTCATAGACTTCAACACCAATAGGGCACATCTTGGTACCACATGATTTCTTCCAGAAGCTAGCCAAGAGATTGAGCATGGCCGAGCGCAAAATTCAGGCAATGATGGAGAATGTAAAGCCATGGGTCAAATCCGAGATAGATGCATCAGCTCATGCCCTTCATGCCCGCCTGGATAGCTTTGAGAGCATATTTAAAATGAGGATGGAGGAGCAATCAGACACTATCAGTCTCCATGCGGAGTTGGGGGCTCTTTGGACTCAAGTGGTTGAGTTGTCATCACGACAACCAACAGTTATAGCAGCCCCTACTCTCCCGGACCTAGATGTCGAGCTTGATGACGATATTGATCTAGCGGCATATTAGGAGCTGTCCACGGATTCTAAGAAGGGTAAGAAGCAAGCTACTGATGAGGCCAGAGAAGAAAGTCTAAAGAAGAAGAAGAAGAGAGAGAGAGAGAATAAAGAAAGCAAGCGGGCTAGACTAGAGAGCATGCAGACCCACACAACCCATATGACTGAGCTGCATGAGAGAGTTAGAGGAGCGGGAAGCTCCACCACAGCTCAGCCCGAGCTTGCTAGTGGCCATGACCCTTCAGCTGAGCCACATTCAGCCCCAGTTACAAAAGAGGTCCTTCAAGTGGCTACATTCACTGAGGGGGGAACCACTCCCCCCATTGTTACATCATTGAGTGCGCCGGCCACCGCTAGCGCCACTACTACCGTGGAGGTACCACTTCCGCAAGATGACAAAGGCGAAGTCTGAGTAGCCACAGGTATGTCCTTTTCCCTACATGCTTATATTTTATGCTTCGGGGACGAAGCTCATTTTTTAAAAGGGGGTGTACTTGAATTTTTGGGATTTTTGTTCGTCTGAGGGTTTTTCTTGTCGTGTTTCTTTTCCCTCAGGCATGTTATGTAGTAGAACTGGCATGTTTTAGGATTTTTATTTGATTAGAAAGTAATTTAGGAATACTCAACCAATGGATATGCACTAGTTTTATTGTTTTTGAAAAAAAAAATTGACCCTGCTTAAAAAAAATTTGCTATGTATGTGTGACAACAATGCATGATTTCTGTGGATCGTTTTATGTAATTCAGTTATTAATAGTGCTAGTCTTGTTAATCCATGTATGAACCAAATAGGTAAAGTAAAAATAGTTCATGTACCATGTGTGAGTGAGGTTTTAGTATTTAGTGTGATATGCTGTTGAAGCTCTAAAACTTGCCTAGTTGGTCTATGCATAGGTTAAGGATGGTTGGTTAGGATATGATCATTGAACATTTTTGTTTTAGCTCACTTTTAGCCCCCTACAAAAGTTTCAAGAATCCCTTGATCCCAAGTTTGAGCTATAATAAATCATATTTTTTTAATTTACCTGTTAACCGTACCCATTTGTTTACAATGAACCTGTTTGGCCCTGGTCCTTCCTTGGATATTGTGAACCTAAACATAAGCAAAATTCTTAAGTTGAGTGTGGCTAGAGTAAGGGTGCGTAAATGGTGGGAGCGGGAGAAAAGGAAAGAAAAGAAAAATAAGAGAAAAAATATGGTGAAAAATAAGGTGTTGTGAGGTGAAAAAGTAAAAAGCTGAAAATTTGAGAATATTGAAAAAGAAAAATTGAAAAGAGCTTGAAATTGTTGAAAAAATATGAAAAATCACCTCACTCGTGTAAATATTCTTAAAATGGGAAAAAGGGAAGAAAAGAAGACAAAAAGAATGAAGGGTGAAATAGGAAAATGGTGTAGCCAATGGATGTAGTGCCAAGGAAGGNGGGCAAGCCTATGGTATCTGATGCATAATACTTGCATTTCTTTGAGAGAGTGAGTGCTTCATTTGCCTAGTCCCATGTTTCATTTGATACTTCATACTAGTGTGGGGACTTCATTTTTGTGAGGGTACATTGATTATGTTTACTTTTACCATTGGTC
This sequence comes from Datura stramonium, assembly GCA_018107945.1. NCBI lineage: Eukaryota > Viridiplantae > Streptophyta > Magnoliopsida > Solanales > Solanaceae > Datura > Datura stramonium. The sequence continues at coordinate 85,429 of JACEIK010005367.1, read as the reverse complement.
TGTGTGAAACACATAGGTGATGACTTGATTGCTTGTTGATAGTTAGATGACATGTTTTGATCCCTGAATATGATGTTTTGATGTTGCTTGAAATACATTAGCTGATGATGTTTCATGAGGAAGGGTCAATAGAGTTTGTATATAGAGTGCACGAATTTGTTTGAGTTTCGGCTGTAGTATTAAGTGTATTTTCTAGTTGAGCGTCGTGTTTAGTTTTTCTTTTTTTTTTTGCCAGAGGACATGCAAAAGTCTTAAATTGAGGGTGTTGATGTGTTGTGGATTTATAGCACTATTGACGCTCAAAACTAAGAAAATATCATGGTCTTAGGTGTATTTATGTGGATATGAGGCACTTTTCATTTGATTTCAGGATAAATGGGTGTTGGAAAAATGAATTGCAAAATGAAGCTAAAAGTGTGCAAAAAAGAGCAAAAAGTGCAGTCCACAGTACGATCCATAGGATGGACCTACGAGTCGTACTGAGGGCCGTGATAAGAAGCTGAAAGTTTAACCTGGAAGACTGATCCCACGAGACTTGTCATGGATCGTACCATGATGGTACGAGTCATGGTAAGCCAGTCGTGATGAAATCCAGAAGAATTGCACAGAAGGCTGATTCTCAGTACAAGAGGATCCTACGACCCGTGAGATGAAGGTACAAGTCGTACCGTACCGGTTGTGGTGAAGTTCAGACAAAGTTCAAAGTATCATGATCAAGCCACGGGTGCAATGTACGAGTCGTACGATGTAGGTATGAATTGTACCATGGCCCAACACTTAGCCAAAATTCAGCCAACACTTCAACCCACGAGTCGATGCCACGGTCCGTAAGAAGTCCCTACGAGTCGTAGGAGGACCCGTGACGAGCTCGGCGATAGATATGAAAAGCAGTCCTATTAGTTTAGAAAAAAGATTCTTGTGTCTCTATAAATACATTTTATGTTTTATTTTTTATAGAGGACGATGAATAGACTTAATTTTAGTAGGAAAACATTGCCTAGTAAGCAATTTTACATCATTGAAAGAGAGAATTGAGTTGGTTCAACCTTGTGATCAACCTTTTCTTGAACTCATATTGTTCTTGCTACTTTTTATTCAAGATTTTGCGGATTAATTGAAGAAATCGTTTTTCTCAATCATCTTTGTAAGTATTGTATGTCTTCAATCATTAACACAATTTACAACCTTGCAACTATGAGAGGTTAAAACCTCCATAGCTAGGGTTTTGGGAACCACGATGGATTAACAAGCTAGGGTTGCACAAAGTGATTCTAAAACCAATACTAATACTTATATTGTAGTCTCTTCATCTTTAATGATTCTTACTGGTGTGCAATGTTAGGAAGTGCCTGAATTCTTTACTTGCTTTGGTCGAAGAGGTTGAGATTAGGAAAAGAGAATTACAACAGAGCCTTGATCTTGATGATCATTGTATTAACTTGAGCTGTGGTCGCAGGATAGTTATATCTGGAGCTTAGTGATAACGGTTAGTTTGCAAAAACTCATGAGACTTGGTCGAGTAATTGAGGATAGTCATTCGATATGGATTGGTCGATCGTTTGAATGAACCTAAATAATTAGTTCTGTAAGTAAGTGTTGGTAAAGATCACGAGTGTATATCCAAAGTTGTTATGAACCCATGGGGAACACAAACCTTAGTTATCCTTTAATTATTGATTTGCAAATATAATCTTGACTGATGTTTATTTTTATTATTGATTTTTATTAGAATCCCCCCATTGTGAAGTAATTACCATACGAGTTCATCTATCGGCTGTAATCTAGATCTTTCATATTCCCTATGGGATCGACCCCAACCTCTAAGTTGGGTTCTTTATTGACAATGTCCGCTTCATACTTCAGTTGGAAGTGTGGTTTGAGTGTTATCAAAAAGTGGCGATCTTGCCGGGGAATACGGCTAAGACTAGGTTATTGGATTGTATTTGACTTTTTGATAGTTATTTATTTAATTACATGTACTTTTGTTTAGTTTATCAGTTTACGTTTGATGTATGCTCTTTAGCTGCTATGTTCATGTCATGGGTTGACTTGGAGCCATTCGTGATTTCAGATTCCGTATCTCGGTCTGGACCATGTTCGGGTCATGACAGTAGTCTAAGTGTACATAAAGGGCAAGCTTATTGTATGTTGCATATGTATGATACATCTTTTTCTGAGTGTAATGTGCCTTACTTATTATGTTCCATGCTTTGCATTGATAATTTAGAGAGGGACATCACTAAAAGTGAGGGGAATAAGATGTCTAAGTCGGTGTACTATGTGTTCCATGTTTCGTATTTAATCATGTTGACCCTGTTTTGAAAAGTGAGTCGGTTTATAGAAGTTGTGCAGTCTTAAATGTGAAAACTCTGCATGTACTTGATGTGAATTGCTATAAGTTGATGAACCACTTAATCGTATGCTCTTCGTTAGGGTGGGCATAAACACTGAAAAATCAAAAAATCAAACCGAATTAATTCAATTTTTTGATATTCAGCTTTTTGTTCGGCTATGATGTCCTGAATATTCGATTTAACCAATTTACCAAAATAATAAATATTTTTTATATATTTCGAATAAGGAATAATTTAATAAATTAAAAATATTAAAAAAATCAAAAAAGATAAAAAAATTATATATATTATATTTATAAATTATAATACCACAAAACATAATACATAAAATATATACTTAGAAATCAGATTTCACTATTTAGAAATAGAAAAGCCCTAGCTAGCCCACCTCTGCACCTCCCATCTCTCACCTCCTCATTTCCAAAGACTAGAACCCAGATCTCCTAAGTCCTGTCGGCCGCCGCCTCGGCGCCTCCCGTCGGTCGTCTCTGTCTCTCGATCTTTCTATCTTTGGTAGTGTCTTCTCCCCGTTAGGGATTGAGGTGGGTGTATGATACTTCTTATTTTTTTATGATTTTTTAAACTATGAGTTCAATGTTCATGAGTTTGACTGTTTTCCGTCTTTTGGTATTGTCGCATTGGCGTTTTCTGGTTCTTCTCTCTACTTTCTATTTTCTTTTTATTTTTATTTTTGTTGGTGAAATTATCAATGTAACAACATCCCTGTTTGTGTTCTTGTTTTTGTTGAATTTTTCCTTCCTCAATGTTTATCACTTTTACCTTCTGATTTATGAATTATGATCCTATAATTTCTTCCTAATTTCGATAAATATAAACATATAATATTCATTTGTTCTATAAGAATGACTAGACTCATGTTATATATATATATATATATATATATATATATATAATATATATATATTGTATGAAGGTATAATGAGGATGAAATATAAGTATGAAGAGATCAGTTCGAGAAATATTTGTGTGCATCCAAACTTGAGAAATGTTTTCGTTGTGGGATGAGGAGATCAGTTCTTCAACATCAGGCGAACTGATCTATTCAATCTTCATACGTTTTGGAGGAGAGCACATATCACATATCTATGTGTTAAAAACCAGACTGATCCTATATTTCTATTCATATATATTTGTTGTTTTGGGTGTTAAATACCGAAAGAAATAAAGGCATTCCTTTGACCCATTTATGCTTTGATAAAACAAAGGAATGTTATATAGAACTATAGAAGAATATCACTAGGGTTATTACATCAGTTCAACTAGCTACTTCTTTTTCCCTTCACTTTTTTTATCCTTTAAGTTAGTATAATATATATGTGTTATATTAAAGAAAAATTAGAGTTAAGAATGCTAATAGCCAAAGAAAGATGTTGTGAAATGAGAACTATGTTTTTATATAAAGATAATCTTTTCTTAAAACTTATTGTTGAGTGGTGTTTTATTGTTTCCTGTTAATAGTTGGTTAATTACTTAATTATGCATATATGATATATGTAATGTGTTGTGAAATATAGAAAGTTGAAAACTATGCATATATGTGTTATGATCTTATGGATATCCCTTCTAAGTTCTAACTGTTCTAATAAATTGTTGGTTGTTGACTTGTTGCCTTGTTGGTTAATTATTTATGTTTTTTCTTTTTAATTTCTTATAGATGGCTTATGAAAGTAGAATAAGTGATGTTGGTTCAACTGATAATAGCATTTACAACTCACTTGATACTCAAACTGGGTATATAAAGAAAAGGAAAGAAATGCAACCAAGATATGGGGTTTGGGCTCATTTTGATAAGGTAGTTGAAAATGATATTGGTAAAGCGAAGTGCAAGTATTGTAAGAATAGTTATGCTGCCAATTCAAGTAAAAATGGAACAACGGGATTGAAACAACATTTAGATAGGTGCAAGGTATATACACCTATTGTTGAAACTTCTTCTCAAATGAAAATATCCTTTCAATCTAAAGATGCCCTGCTTTGGAAATTTGAACAAGAAGTGGTTAGAAGGGATTTAGTTGAAAGATAAATTATCGATGAACTACCTTTTAGCTTTGTAGATAATGAAGGTTTCAAGAAGTTTATGAGCAAAGCCCAACCTCTATTTAGAATTCCTTCCCGTAGAACAATAACAAGGGATTGTTATAAAGTTTATAGTGAATTGAGAAAAAATTTGAAGAAGTCTTTTAGAGAAGTACAATCAAGGATTTGTCTTACCACAGACACATGGACATCATTGCAAAGAATTAATTATGTGTTTGACTGCTCATTTTATTTATAGAAATTGAGTGTTGCATAAAAGAATATTGAGTTTTTTCCCAATCTTTAGTCATAAGGGCGATCAAATGCCGGAGGCTATTAGTAATTGTTTGCTTGATTGGAACTTGGACAAGATATTCTCTATAATTGTTGACAATGCGTCTTCTAATGACGTTACAGTTAAAGAATTGTCTAAACAGTTGAATATGTGGGAAACTAATATAATGGGTGGTAAGCATCTTCATGTGAGATGTATGGCTATCATACTTAATCTGATTGTGCAAGAAGGTTTGAAAGAAATTGATCCTTCTGTCAAAAGGGTTCGACAAATGGTGAAGTATGTTAAATCATCCCTGGCAAGAACAAGAAATTTTAAGAAATATTATGAAGCCCAAAGGGTGGAATGTGATAAAACATTATCGCTAGATGTGCCTACTAGGTGGAATTCCACCTATTTGATGTTGGATACGACACAAAATTTTGAAAAGGCCTTTGAAAGGTTTGATCTTTTTGATGAGCAATTTAATACTTGTCTTTCAACTAATGTGTGTGAAGATGGCAGTGCAGGTCCGCTCGAATGTGATGATTGGGTGAAAGTGAGGAATGTGGTGAAGTTTCTTGAAAGATTCTACAAATTCACTGTAAAGGTTCAGGTTCATATTATGCTACTTCTAATGTTCATTGTGAGGATATATGTGAGCTTGATGCATATTTGAGTGTGTGTTTAAAAAGTGAAGATCTTAATTGAGTAACATGGCTGAACGGATGAAACAAAAGTTTAAGAAGTATTGGGGTTGTCCTGAAAAGATGAACAAAATAATTTTTATTTCTTTTGTGTTGGATCCTTGGAATAAGTTTATGTATGTTAGCTTTGCACGTGAAGAGCTATTTGGGGAGGAAATAGGAAAGAAAGTAAATGAAGGACTGCGTGATTATATGACTTCTTTATTTGGAGAGTATATAAGATAATATTCAAAAGGATTTAATCAATCATCTCCATCTAGATCTACTTCATCTCAGGACACATCTGATACATCTAGTTCTGGCGCTTCTCTATGTATGAAAACAAAAGCTTTACTTGAAAAAATAAAAAGAAGATTATGGAAGTAGAGGTGCTAAATTGGGGTTGGATAGATACATTAGTGAATAACAAGAGCCTGATTATGATGATTTTGATGTATTAAGTTGGTAGAGGGTGAATTCTCCTAGGTTTTCTGTTCTTTCAGAGTTATCTCGTGATGTGTTGGCTATTCCAATTTCAAGTGTGATGTCAGAATGTGCGTTTAGTACTGGTGGTCATATTATTGATCCATTTAGAAGTTCATTGACTCCTAAATATGTGCAATCTCTTGTTTGTGTCTAAGATTGGCTTAGAGAAGAGACTAATCATATTTGTGTTGAGGAAAGTTTGGAGTATCTTGAGAAACTTGAGCTTGTTAAGATTTTATATTTTTTAAATGTGTGTTTAGACTTTTAGTGCAATAATATATTAATAGTATACTAATTTGTATTTTATGACATATTTGATTAAATTGTCTCTAGAGATGGCAATGAATGGAATAGAGTCTTGCATTGTTGATGTATGAGTGCAATTTGCTACTAGTGCCTAGTGGTGAGTTGAATTATTGAATACCTTATTTGTTTGGTCATTGTCTTATTGATGATATCTTTTTGTAATATTATTTTTTTATTTTGAAAGTTATATTCTAATTTTTAATTTTATTTTACTATTTGATAGGCTCAACGTTCAAGTTCAATCATGCCTCCTAAATTTAGCTCACTCATTTGGAAATACTTTGAGCTTGTTCAAAATAATGAAGAAGGGCATAAAACAAGGTACTTGATATGTGGAGTGATTTATAATTGTGATCCAAAAATGCGTGGAATAGCACACTTGAAGAAGCATGTTGAGAAGTATTGTGAGCGTAGTCTTTATCAAGAGAATCGTATTCATATTTAAGCTTATGGTTGAATGAATTTGGTGTTTTTTGTGATTTTAAGACTTAATATGTGATTGTTAGTTGTTACTATTCGCTAAGTATTATTTTTGTTGATGGATTTAAGATGTAGTTTGTGAATTATGACTCTAATTATGCAGATGTTTTTTATTTAGTTGAAGGTGTTTTGCTGATTTAAGATTTAATACGTGATTCTAGTTGCTGCTATTTGTTAATTGTTAGTAACTTAGTATTGTTATATTGTGTCTTGGACTTGGTGACTTGGTACCTAAAATGGCATTAGTTTTTTTAAATTGTAAACTGCCAAAGCCTGAACTGCTGAATCAACAGTGTTGATTGCTGAACGGCAATCGGCAGAAGCCGTGATTTGATTCCAGATACCAGTTTGCAATTGTTGTTTCCTGCTGCTGCTTGTGTTGACTGTTGCGGGCTTGCGGCCTATTTACAAGTTGGCGCAGGATTTATATGAGGCATAGGATGGAACCTCCTAAAATATGAATCAATCTTTCATTGACCACTAGTCATAGGATGAAAGGTTTTCAAGTAACTCGTCCAAATTTTTTATCTTTGCTTTGTTGTTTTATCTTACTATCAATTCTCAAACCAGATCAATATAGACAATAGTCAGTAGAGGCACTAGGAAAGAAATAAAGAATGAGAAATTCAACTTTCAGATAATTTTCAAACCTTATGAATTAAAAAGCATAAAATAATTCATATTTTATTTAAAAAATAGCCCATTTTACAAGCAAAAAAAGCCCATCAGTCAAGCCCAAAAATAAAAAAAACTAAATTAAACAAATTGAACTGAATAACAAAAAACTTGAATCCAACCAAACTAATTCGATTCGATATTCGATGCACCATATCTATAACCGAAAATTGAAAAAATCGAACCTAAATTTTTAAAAAACAAATTGAAAAACCGAATGTCCGCCCCTACTCTCTACTAGTTGTTTGAGTGTGAATTGATATAGGTGACAAGTGGTGAGAAAATATGAGTTTATGCATGAAGTTAAGAATTGTTCGGGATGAACAATGGTTTAAGTGTGGAGTGGTGATGTTAGGTATATTCTTATGCCCATTTACTATGTTTTTACCCATATTTAGCCTTGTTTTAAGTTTATAACCCCAATGAAATGTATGAATTCATGTTTTCATATGTCTTATGAGCTAATGAATGTTTCAAGATATTTTGAGTAGAAAACCAAGGAAAAAGGACCCAAAAATGACCTGAGGTGTGAGAAAGAAGAGTTTGCAAAAGTCCGTTTGGGGCTATGGCTAGCGTGACACGCCCAACACTTGTGTTTCAGAGAAAAATGCACCAAAGTTGGTGCTATGGATGGCGTGGGGCGCCAGGTTCCCTAACTTCGGAGATGAAAATTTGACTAATATTTCGGCAAGATGGATGACATGGAGCTATACAAGCATTTCAAACTTAGGAAATTTTTCTAACATTCTGGGGATATGGATGAAGTGGGGAACCAGAAGGGTCTTCAAGCTCAAAATTTTGATTAACACTCTGGTACTATGAATGGAGTGGGGCTCCAGATGTTTAGAAGTGCAGAAATTTGGCTAACTCCTTGGTGCTACGGCGGGAGTGGGGAACCTAAAGACATTCTTTAGAGGAAATTTGAGTAACTCCTTGGGGCTATGCATAAGGCGGCGTGCCAAACCCTCCTGGATGGATTTTAGCTGAATTTTAAGCTAATTACTTGAGGAAAAAAGTGTCATTTAAAGGCTCACCTATAAATATAACATCTAGGGCGTTTTTTAGAAGAGAATTGATTATATCATTCATCATTTTGAAGGTTGTAAACGCAGCTTTGGAGGAGACACAAGTTCTACTTAAGTTTTTTCTTTTCTTTATCATTTTACTAAGAATGATGATGTTATCTATGTTTTTCTGCTTGTCTATGAGTGGCTAAACGCCAATTCTAGGGTTTTGGCCATAGTTGATGGTTGACGTTTGATAGACTGATTAATGCTAGTTTTGATTCTTCATTAAAGGTTGTTTATATTTACTTATTTTAATTACTTATTCACTATACTGATCACCTTGTGAGTAAATCTGTTGTCTTTTGGTCGAACTTGAGAAAGAAAACCGTAAGGGTTAAAAGTAAATGTATGAATTCAAAGATCCTTTGACCCATTGATTGAAGGTTAGAATTTATTGTTGAGGATAGAGATATACCCTTAAACCCTATTTAGTTGAAATATAAGTACACATAATCATCGTTTCATATTTCTCCTGCAACCATAGGGATATAGGCGTTAGGGTTCCTGAGATAGTTCTTGGATGCTCGGGAGAGTGACAAGAAATGGGATAGTAACTTGCAACTAGCAACCGTATGAGGAATCAATCTAGCGTAATCACGTCTTGAAAACTCAACCAGATACGAAAGTGCCAATTTTCTATATTTTCATTATCATTTGAAGTACAAACAAAGTTTGCAACAATCTTAGTCTTTAGTTAATTTTACATTTCAAGTTTTAGTAATTTAATTTTCCAAACAATTCCCCATTTATTTATTTTGTTAGAATAGTGAAATAAAGAGTTAACCTTAAACAATTGATATGACAAGTCTCTGAGGGATCGATAATTCGGAAAATTCACCGTCCTATATTATTTGACGACCACGTGCGGTTGTGTGCACTTGGGAGATGTCAGACATAAATCTCATTGGAACTCCAAAAGAGCTCTAAAAGGTGATTGAATATTTAAACAAAGATCGACAGTGCTTGATCATTCAATTGACTCATTTCTGTCAGTCCATGCTTGCTATCATGCTAGCAAAAGCAAGGGTTTCGGTATATTGCAAGTTTTAGTACTTAAGGAGTTAATTACAAATTTACCACTTTAAGAATAAATAATAAAATATTCAAAATATTTCTTCTCAATTATTCTGCCTCTTCTAGAGATAAGTCACGATATCTTCACAACCAAGAGTATGTTTCTATTTATAAATTTTACTAAATATTATTACATTCACTTTCAGGAGATGGATCTATAATTGTAATATTTAACAAAAGATCTCATTCTTCAGGAATGTAACATAATCATTTGAATGTGCTTTAAGCATATCAAATTTTGATAACTTAAAATCTTTTTAAAGATATTGCTACTTTGAGAGTAAATCGAGGTATGCATATAACTTAGAGAATTTCTCTAACATATTTTCAGTTGTAATTGTAACAAGCCTTTAACAATATTATCAGTTCTAGTGATCATATATTTCTTACAAATTCTCATTCTTACTCATTAATGAATATCAAATTAATACCATCATATATTTTTATTATTCTGCTAGAACAGATATATTTTCACAATATTGTTCTTCTAGAACAAATATGAGGTATGAATTGCCAAGTGAATCAATAAGTCGTTCCTTAGATCAATAACCAAAATCGATACCATTATTAGCAAAGACATAAATATTACCTCATGGAATTATATTCACGTCATTCTTATTTTGCGAATATTGAGAGAAACAATATCACCAAAGGAATACCATTCGATTAAGTAATACTTTTTTTTCAAAAAGAAACTTTGATTTTTCTTGCCTCAAGGCAGGGATTCGCAGAGGCAGACTCACATGGGATGGTGGGGTGCACGTGCACCCTTTAACTTAGGAAAAAATTATGTATATATATGTATGTATACCTACAAAAGATTGTATATAAGTTTGTGCACTCTTATACTACTTGGTGCATTGGTTTGGTGGGTGCACACTATGTTTGTGTGAGGTTGGTAGCTTGTGTTCAAATCCCCTTTGCTACATTTTTTCTTATTTTTTCCTATTAATTAAAACTATAAATAAAATGTGCTTTTGGCGAGTTTTGAACCAGGAACCGGAAGGTCTAAACCGAGTTCCAAAACTATTAAACGATACATCAAATTGTGCTATTCAAACTCATTTAATTTATATTTCTTAGTAGCGCATTGAGTTTTTTGTCTGTTTAACAACATTTTCTAATGAAGTAGTGCCGATGTCACATGGCACCGCTTCGACAAACATGCATCTCTTTCAGTGGTGTCCCCGTCATTTTTAAATCCCGTGTTCGCCTCTGGGGATTCGTGCGGATAACATGTTATAAAATAATAAAATAAGAAAAAGAATATTATAGAGAAAGAGAAGAGACAAATTTTTTATTTCTCGGAATGAATTACAATGAATGAAAACTTATAGGGTAAAATTAATTTAGTCCAAAGTTATTATTTCTAACTTTTTTTCAAATAAATTGATCAGTGCGATACAAAATACATTTATAACATATTAATTATGAAAGTCACAAAACTAAAAAAAATCCTTCAAAAATCCGTGAAGGACTAAAAAACCATATGTTCCTCCCGCAAATTTGGGAGATCAATTTTACAATTACAACCTTCTTAGGGACGCTTCCCGCCCCATCTCTTCGACCTACCGCCAAAATCCAAAGATTCAAATGCCTTAGCAGAGAGCAGCGTCAGAGTGACGAGGAATGGAGGAGGAGGGGGAGGCTCTTTCAGCATCAGAACATGAAGATTCGAGCGACGAATACCTTAGGGAGCCAGAGGATGATATCGACTGCGGATCGAATAGCGGCGAGGATGACGATGATAATTGGAATGTAGAATCTCAGGCGGGTATCAGTTCACCAGATGAAGACCGTAAATCGCAAAACGTTGATGCTCTTGTGAGGTAGCGTGAATTATTCTATACTTGCAAAGACCTAGCATATAAGTTTTAGGTGGATGAATTTTCACCGTCTCGTACACGTACTGTATATGTTGGACAACTTTGGTTAAATTACGGTTTCACAATTTTTCATATGCTATTGTGACAGAAGCTGTTTAATTTTTCAATCGCACAGTCTCATTTCAGCAAGGAACTCTAAGCGCAGCAGTCAATACGAATTAACTACGCCTAAATCCAAAGTAGTTTGGGCCATTTGTATGAATCATCTATATCCATTCTGCTGGGTTTCGCCAATAACTAAATAATATTTGAATCTGTACCAATGTTCTGATTCGTGTCTTCTCTGCAAATTTATTATCTTTTAAGTTTCTAATGTATTAGAATGCATATATCACTTTTGTGCGAAATGAATTACTCATACTTATTTAGTCCCGATAAATCTCTAATACTAAAGGAAAATTATCTAGGAATCTTATAATATTGATCTATGATTTCCTGATTGTTATGGAATCAGGGGTAACCTTATTGTGAAAAGACAGTCCCTACTACCACGAGTCTATTCAGTGACAGATGCAGCAGCCAATCTTCGAAAGCCATTCAAACCTCCAAGCTCCAATGGTTACAGTAGTACCAATGAGCATCTAGCCCGCCGTCTATGTGCTCGTAAAAGGTTTGTGCCATGGGGGTCAACAAGGCCAGCATTGATTGCAATTACAAACAGGCTGAAAGCTCCAGAAGCTGCTGAGATAGATGCGGTGGAAGACAATGTAGAACTACCACCTGGTGTTGAACCTCTGGTGTTGTGGAAGCCTGAAGAAATTGTGGAGGAAGGCTATAATTTAGTACCTATAATTGTGGATCCATTGCTTGTTAGGTTCCTTCGTCCTCATCAAAGGTACTTCACATGATATATGTGATATAGGGTGTATTTGATTATATTTATGTTATATTTTAAGGCGCACTGTTGGATTAAATGCATGAATGAAAAGGCAATGTTAGAATTGGAAGCTATGGATATTTAAAATGTATCATAGTGTGAAGCACTCAAAAGAATTCGTTATATCTTCTCATTAGGTTGCTTTGTGCCATTTTATTTCATAATATTCAAGTTGAATTTGCAACATTATTTTCTGAAGTATACATCAGTAAGTTGATAGACTGTTCACTCCTCCGTCATAACTCCAAAAAAGAACATTTCTATTATTCGCGGAACTTCGACCTCTTAATTTTATCTTTAATAACATGTGTTATTCAGTCTTTTTAAAATGAATTTCAATCAAGTTAAGCAACTATTGAGAAACACTTAAATTTGATTATGTTTGCTACATGTCGCAGCATCTATCTCATTTAAAGACTATACATGAATTTACTTGCAGGGAAGGGGTCCAATTCATGTTTGACTGTGTCTCAGGTGCACTTAGTACCTTAAACATTAAGGGGTGCATTTTAGCTGATGATATGGGGTAAAGTATTTCTGATTATTCTCCCTGACTACGTGCTTCTAAGTTGAGTGATCTTAGATGTTTCATTTTCGTTTATTGGCTGCTCTTTGCGTTTTGGTGCAGTTTGGGGAAGACTCTGCAATCAATCACACTACTTTACACTCTTCTTCGCCAGGGATTTGATGGAAAAGCAATGGTCAGGAAGGCGATAATTGTGACCCCTACCAGTCTTGTTAGTAATTGGGAGGCCGAAATCAGTAAGTGGGTTGGAGAAAGAGTTAAACTTGTTGCTTTATGTGAAAGCACCAGAGATGACGTTGTGTCTGGCATAGAAAGTTTTATTAATCCCCGTAGTAATATACAGGTAACTTTTCTGAGGTATCCTAGTTACATTATGGTTGAGGGATATCAATTCATATAATGTTCTCCCAGGTATTAATTGTTTCCTACGAGACGTTTCGAATGCATTCTTCAAAATTCAGTAATTCTGGAACATGCGACCTTCTCATATGTGATGAGGCTCACAGATTGAAAAATGATCAAACACTGACTAATCGAGTAAGACATATTTACTTATTTTGACGACTTAGATTACTTTTTGTGGATGAACTCTGGAATCTTTGTCGAGCCTAATTAAAAACTTGCGATTAGGCGTTGGCTGCTCTAGCATGCAAACGCCGGGTTTTGCTATCGGGGACACCAATGCAAGTGAGATCCTATCTAACTTTTCTTTTAATATCTTTTATTAACATAATTTGTTTTCGCTACATGATGCATTTTTTCCCCCACAAATTTCCAGAATGATCTAGAAGAGTTTTATGCCATGGTTAATTTCACCAATCCAGGTATCTTGGGTGATGCTGCACACTTTCGGCGTTATTTTGAGGTGAGCTTTCTACTTGAATTCAAAAAATTTAACGTGAATTCTTATGTCCTTATTCTTTTTCCATAACTTTTTGGGGTTTAAAGAGCACATAGGCTTTTTTATTATATCATCACTGAATGCACAATCCATATCTTTTTTTTCTGGGCAAGGAGAAATATGTTGGTTGTCACTCTTTCTCTCAGTATATAAGCATTTACCTTACTGTGGTTCTCGATCCAACTGTTTGTAGACACCAATAATTTGTGGTAGGGAACCCACTGCCACAGAGGAAGAGAAGAAATTAGGATCTGACCGCTCTGCTGAATTGAGTTCCAAAGTTAATCAGGCAAGCTTTCCATTGAAAATTATGCAGTTTCAGAAATTTGGATTGTCTATTGATCTATCTCTGCTCTGGCTAGCAATTCTACACCCAAAATCCAGTGTAGAAGAAAGAGATATAATGGAAATATCACTCTATGAACCTAGAAGGCTTGAACCCAGTTCATAATCTTTTTCTTGTTCTCTTGGAAGCAACAAATTAAATCATTAAATTTGGGAAGTCGAAAATATTCAAGAAATGAAATACAATCAGATATGTCAGAAATTGAATTAGTGCAAATTGGTTTTAATTAGGATATCACACTCATTGCAGAATTTGATGTCTACCTCTTGTCTAATGCTGCTTGTTAGGGACCTGAAATCTGGAAAATTCTCGCATGTAATGATTTTTTTCTGCACATCACTGACAGTCTTTTTTCTTTTTCCTATGGGTCTCAGTTTATTTTGAGGAGGACAAATGCGTTATTGTCAAGCCATCTACCACCAAAGGTATGCCGTATCTTTACTTCATTAGATATTATAACATAGTGTATTATGAGAAGTGTAGAATGTGTTTCAGAAGATTTGACATTAAAAGAAGTACAGTGACTTTATCTACTGCACTTTTTGCTACTCTATCAGATCTGTTATTTTGGGAAGATTGTTGTTAGAGGTTCTAATTAAGTGATGAACAACCAAGGTCTGATTTTAGTGTCTATGGTAAACTCCTTTGTCTCCTGTATGTTTTCCAGACAAAATTTGCTCCAAGTAGAATAGTACTAACCTTTTTGTACTCGAATTTTTATGTGACTTTTTGGATTTTAATACAGCTTTTGACCGTGTTCTCTTTCTTATGATGGTAAAGAAATCTTTTCCACCTAACAAATATAGGAGTGCAGCAGGCAGTTATTCAGTACTGTAAATATAATA